>SNQJ01S0199443.1:0-17073 GCA_010110895.2 Picea sitchensis | reverse complement strand
CCAACTGATATTAACCTTCAACTTTCATTTATTCCCTAGATCCTACTATCCTAACTCATATTTGGATGAATTATAATTCCAAACATGCTATTTTATAGACTTTGGATCTTCAATATCTATTTACTCTTTGGAACTGAACTCCTTCAACCCTTTCCCGACTGCATACTTTAGTACTTGAGGTTTTCTTGTACTCTTCTCTTCTCTTTGCCAACTAGACTCAAACTTGTCTTTCCTAGCCAATCTCTAGCATACTGTAAGGATGCACATATGCCTCATTTGCTATATGCATGAAATTAACTGAAAGTACTTCTTTTACCTTACCATCACATCTTCAAGTGATACCTACAACCTCTTGGTTGCCATTCATGGCTCTATGTCACTTAATATGTATTCTTTTCAGACACCATCTCCTCTATATTCAAACCCATGCATATAACCATTTTCTTCCTGGTTACTTTTTGTTTTCTCTTTAGAAATAATTTCACTTTTAAATTATCCTTGACTTGATATCTACCTCATGAATTCTTCTTCCATTATCTTAGGATGTTCATGGAATTGACTCCATCCAGGATTCCTTCCTTGTGTACCTTGCATACTTGCAACCAAAAATAAATCTAATATTAATTTTCAACATTCCATTATGAATTGGAGTCCTCCAGCTCCTGCATGAACGGATTATAATTCCAATCATGTTCTCTGAGTAACCTTGGTTAGTTAACACCAACTTATTTCTTGAAGCAATTTGATTTAGCCTTCTGGCATGCATATTCAACTTATGTCATGCCATATTTGATGACCTTCATGTCATGCTTCCACTATGCATAATGATAACAATAATGGAGGTGCTATCTCTAACTGCGGGACTGATCCTTGGAGATGTCACATCTTATCTCCAAACTCTTTCATATTCCATAAAACCTTCCTTCCTTATTCCCATTATTTGCATCTCCATATGAAATTATGGTTCATGCATTATCATGTATAGTAGATGGTTGAATAATTGGAATCCTCTTTCCAAGACCTTTCCAATGATTGCATCCTTGCTCAATTCAGAATCCTGAGCAGAAAGTTATAACTGTTTGCACAATGGTGCTTTCTAGAAGGCGATCTTTGTACAACTGTTTTTATTTCATAGAGTCGAATTGGCTCTTGGATCCTTGTTAGATCCTCTCTTTAGGTTTACATACCTTCTTTACTTCTTTCGATGCAGGTCCATTCAATCATGGACCCCACGGGATCTATTTCTAAGCCCTTCTATTTTCTTAAAAACAATTTATGGGCACTATCCCTCTTTCTTTGGCCCCCAATCTCATGTGACCATCGACTATGACCAAGCGCTAGTCTGATAGGCGCTTATCTGGTGCTTCGAGACCTTGGGGCTCCAAAACTTTGGAGGTTTCCCTTTCCGCACATCACAAACATCACAGAACATTGAACTGGCAAATTCACGAAGGACAGTGGATCTACAGTCCACATTCTCTATTCAAATCTACGGTGGACAAGAACTATGGGACTCTGGGCTTCGACGATTTCCAAAGCACATCAAAACAAATCTCCCAGAGTGTCGCCTTGGCGAACTCGCTAAGTGGGGTGGATCAACAGTCATTGGCTTCCCAACATCCAACGACGTATATTTACTACAGAACTCCGGGCTTCGGGGTTTCCGAACTGTCCATACTCTCAATCTTTCCAGAGTGCCAAGTCTCCAGATTGTTGCATATGATTCCAAGTGTCGTTTCCCGATTAACGGTCGATATTAACTCCGACTCTCCAGTCTTTGGGACTTCGAAGCTTCGGGGTCCAGGAATTTGGAGGATTTCACATCTGCACACCCCAAAACTCTCAAACTGTGAATATCCAAATACTTCCACTTCACCCCCGAGACGTCATCACGTTACGTTACTTCGACGCTACGGAATTTCGAGGATTTATTCGTCCCATTCCATCAAGAACCATTTCTTTCAGAGTGTCAAGTATCCAGACCTTGGAATATGATGCCATGCGTCCCCTGTGACCAACAAGGGCTTCACTAACCATGCTCAAGAAGAGTGCCACATGGCGAAATACTAGAAGCAGACATGTGGTCCAATATGACAAGTGATACATGTCATGTTCTAATTGGAGCTTCTATCTTCCAAAGGTTCTTAACTCACTAACACGTGGCACACATCCCATGTGTCCTCGTCATCATTGGTGATGTCAGTAGGCCACGCCACTTCGGGACTTCGGTCTTCGGAAGATTTTACACTTGCACACTCCAATTCTCTCGAACGTCGAATTCCCAAACTTCTTTACTTTCCGGGGTCCACATGGTACAACTGTCAACAATTAAGGTGGTGGCACATGGAATGCCTAGGAAGGTTCCACATCACCACTGGTGATGTCATCATGCCATGCCACTTTTGTTCTTTGGCTTTGGGACTTCGGGCTTCGATACTTTTCACACTAGCACACTCCAATTCTCCTGAATGCCAAACTCCGGAACAAGTTGATCTTCTGACACACGTCCCTTTTGATGGAAGATCCAGATCAACTCCATACTTCAGGACTTCAAGAGTTTTCTCCTTAGCATAATTTGTTTCTCCCGAACACCGAACTCTCGAATACATTGATCTGTCGACACATTCCCCTTTTTTATGAATGGTCCAGATTAACTCCAGACTTCTGGACTTCGGGCTTCAGGAGTTTTCTCACTAGCATAATTTGTTTCTCTCGAACGTCGAACTCCCAAATTGTTGTGGGATTTATGGCTCACAATCACTTGCGCACAGATATGATGGATGAGATCTGTTTTTCACCACCATGCCTTACCTCTTTCTCTTGGTTTGATCTAACGGTTCTTATCTGTCTTTGGTCAATCCAATGGTCAAGCACTTCTCCCCAGATCTACGGTGTAGATTCATTCTGGGACTTCGGAGCTTCGACACTTCGACCCCTTTGGCTCTCTAACTCATAAACTTCACTGAAGTTATGAAGTCCTAAGGAATTTGGAGTTTAACTCTCATGCACCTTTTTCTAGATCTGACGGTTGGAAAATGTTGGCCTTTTCCCTGTGCAGATATTATGGTCCAACTTCAAACCTTGCGGTTCCAAACCCACTGTCAATGCAATCTCTTTTCTATGCTATATTTCTTGAACCTCTATACTTCCCGAGCTTCCAAACATGATGAAGGTGTTCTCTTGACACTCTGGGATGCTCTGAAATTCAAATTTTGTCCCTCTCAACAACAATTTGCTCTGAGCTTTTTATTCCATAACCACCTATACGACCCAATTCAGGCTCAGTGTTGAAAACTGGGCTCTAAACTTCAATTTTGTCCATTTCGACAACAATTCCTTTCCGAAACCTTTTTTTCAACTTCCACTTTCCTGGCCCATCCAGGCTTAGTGTTGAAACCATGGCTCTGATACCAATTTCTGACGTTCCCAACCACCAACAGGCCGGGAAACATCACTCGTAAACATACTTTTCGCTCTAATACCAATTTGTAATGTCCCCAACCACCAATAGGCCGGACAACATCACTCGTAAATAAAATTTTCACTCTGATACCCGATTTTGCTATTGTGGTTACCTGATTTGTGATGTCCCCAACCACCAACATGTCAGGCAACATCACTCGTTAACATACTTTTCTCTCTGATACTCGATTTTGTTACTGTGGTTACCCTTTGGACTTAGGAGTTGGATAGAAGAAGCAAGTTGTCAAGCCTGTGAGCAGCTCTGTCCAGGTGAGAGAGTGTGCTGAGGAAGTGAGCTCTTCTGGGGGAAGTTCAATAACATCTACAAAGCTATGAGAATTTGTAATCCATCCTGTTGTTGAAGCCCTCAAAAGGGAGGTGTAGTAGTTGATGGACTGTGTGACAGTGAAGGTGTACACTCCTGGGGTGGAACATGCATGTGGGGAATGAGAATCTGTGAGTTGTGGGCATAAGTGGCTCCTTGGGGGAATTTCTTCCTGTTGAACTGTGCGACTTCCCTGTCGACCTTTCTTAGCCTAGGAATCACTTTTCAGGTGGAGTTTAGTCCCATCTCGGGGGTGACCCACTGCTGAGAGTGAGGAGTAGCATGTTCTATGGATGTGAGGTTCATGGAAGTTCTGCACGCAGTTGGTGGTCTTCTATTAAAATATAAGTGCCACTTCTATGTTCATTTACATGTTGTGTAATTGTACATGTGATATAATTGATGAGTAATGCCTGGATATATTGTATATGTTGTATGTGTATGCTTACTGTTATTTCTGCATTAATCTATGTATTATTAGAATATGTCGTCTGTATATGTTTATATATAGGTAGATGATAGTTTTAATTTCTATGTTTATATGGATGTGTATGATGTTTCCGCAAGTATCTCTATGTGGCATAACCCAGTATATTAAGGTTAGGGCCGTCACAAATTGGTATCAGAGAAAAAATTATGTTTACGAGTGATGTTTCCCAGCCTGTTGGTGGTTGGGGATGTCACAAATTGGTATCAGAGCGAAAAGTATGTTTACGAGTGATGTTGCCCGACCTGTTGGTGGTTGGGGACGTTACACACACACACATATAGGCTTGTATCCCACTGCTTAATTCTCAACAGTCATTAAGGTTGTGACTCTGTTCTCCTGACAGAGTCTTCACACAGTTCCTCAACATGGAACTTCCTTCAACATGCAACTTCCTTATTGCACATCCTTCACTACCTGTGATAGTCTCAACCTCGATTTAGATTTAGTTGTTTATCAAATATTCCATAAGGAATATAGGCATGCATCTTTGTTATGCATCCAACTTCTTTATCCACACCTATCCTAGTTTTTTTAACTGATATATATGATGTATTTAACCATATGCATGATCATAATCCTCTATGTAGCTATCCTAGGTACCTTTTGCAGCTCACGCACATCTTTTCATTGAAACCATTTAACTCATGATTGTTCACAATTGTTCTCATGCACTCTTCAAAGGCATAATAATGTTGTCTTTTATTATAAAAATAGAGCATCCTTTCTCCCTTACTCTTTCATCTATTTATATTGGTTTTTCCTAAGAGAAAGGAACACATTCCCCTCAAGCTATCATTAAAGACAAAATCTTTCATGACTCTTCAAAATGGAGTCAACCATGCATCCATGGTATTCATTAAACCTTGGCAAGTGAAATTCTTACCTCACATTCCACTCATTAGGGAAGTCCTGTTGCACCTTTTATATGCATATATTTATACGGGTGCATCACCTCCACTTTTAATATCATTCATATCTAGTTGGTATTATTATCTGTCTCCCTGACATAGGACCTCCCGTCCTAAATCCCTTTTATGAAATCTTATGTTTTCATTGCATTGTAAACCCCGAAATAGGGGTGCTAGGGATCAATATGCTCTTTCCTTTATCTTATGGCCTTTCTCTACATATAACCATTCTCGCGACCATAGCTTAACACAAAGCGTTAAACCCTGTCCTCCTCAAGTAGCCCGAAGGACCTCTATCTTCCCTTCGTATGACTGAGAGCTATGACCTTGACTCAACTCCTTTAGTGTTAATCGACGGTTGTGATTAAATCAATCACAAAGATAGATGGCTAGGAAGGATGGCAGAGTATCTACTAGCACGATGTTTAAACTCGTCATCGAGTTCCACAATGGAAGATGCACATTGGCAGATGGATCAATGTGATCCATCGATTTGTTTTCGAGTGACGATCAATGATCTTTGGGCATTGAAAAACCGTAACCTGCGCGATTGTTAACTCGGCCCTTTGATCTCGCAATGGCTCCCCACCATTGATTTTCCCTTACTGAGATCTGACAATCATGATTTAATCAAATGTTTATCCTATGATCCTCCTCTGAAACTCCCATATCTGACATTTGTTGTAGCTTACTTACTAAGTATTCTAGTTCATAACTCTTGAGTATCTCTAGATCAAAATCAGTCTTAACCATTACACCTATAATTCTTCCTTATGTTCAACAACATTCAGGGATGGAGGTCACTCTCCTCCCCCCACAAGAATTCTGGAAGATTGGTTTCCTATCCACCAAGCAAGGGAGAAAATTTGGGAGGGCATAGGGGGAATTTTTGGTTCTATCATGGGCGAGCTTCTTGAGTTAATGAGGTAAGTTATAATTGGCCAAAATAGACTCTTCAACCACAAAATCAATGAGACCAATCTCTTCAGCAGCAATATTAATGAGACCAACCTCTGCAGCAGCAATATCTAGGAGACAACTTTCATTATCACAGTGCGGACGAAGCACTATGATTTTTCACTGAATCACTCCATATTTCTACAACTCCATTTATTAGATTGGTTAGAAAACACTGCCCAACAATTCTGGTATCCATAAACAAAATTCATTTCTCAGTTCCCTTCGAAACTCAAGAGTTGTACATATGTTACCTTTTCATAGAATAGTCATTAGACGGATTCCTCTGATCATGAGGGATTATACACACATACAAGGTTTTAATCCTTCATTAAAGCAATAATTATTACTGCTACAGATCCTTTCAATCCATTCACATCAAAGTATTTCTATTAGTGTTCTTCAGTGAGGGATTACAATAAATCATATGACTAGTCTCACAGTCATAATTCATACTGATGTTTCCCTCTCTATATGGAAATAATCAACAAGGGTCACTTTTTCCCTTTTTATTGTGAAAACCTTCCGTAATTCATAATTCAGATAGATAATTATTGTATCACTTGAGGAAGTAATATAACTACTTCTAGTCTCTTATTCATGCCTCAATTCATTCTTTGTCAACAGATCCCTACAAGGGAATATTTTCCTAAACTCCCCCTTATAGTCGTATGAGTATTACCAAGCTATATTCATGTGGCTATCATCCACCTCAGGATGTCTACACGATCCATTGGTCATTCAAATGTGTTTTGACACCTTCTTAATCGGACCTTGCATCAATCTCTCATTAATCCTTACATTCCTATCTTATCAAGGCAATAGGCTGCAACATTACCAACATTTCATTCTTGTTGTCAACCCCTGTTGACATAAGGTCATTCTCATCAAAAGCTCCATTACTAGACCATACCTTACATCCCACCATAGGTTATAACATTCCTAATTTTCATGTTCAATGTTTTTCCATATGCATCCAAGTTTTATTATTAATGTCCATCAACATGTCCCACTTTGCATGACTGGTTATCATCTCCCAAAATAAATGATAGTCTTCTTTTACCACAACCTATCATGATTCAATCTTGTTAGGTGAAATCCCAACTGAATTTTAATCTACATCCTTTTTCTCAAGGAACTTATGCAGATAATTTCCATACTGCAGTAATATTCTCAATAGGCTCATCTTAGCCATGGTAAACTAGTCTTATGACGATTCCTTGGCCCATCTAGGCCTGGGTTTGAATCATGCTCTGCTAGATAGGGTAGGGTAGGGTTCCCCCTCCCTTGAATTTTTATAAGAAAGAAAAATATCTCTTGACTCTTTCGCGAGCCCAAGCAGGGAAAGTGTTGTTACCATGCTCTGATACCAATTTATAACACACCAAAACACTCAAGTACCTATTTAAGGGATGGGGCATCAAAATTTTTCTTTCCTCCATCGTCTAGAATCCTATTCTTGAGGTATCCATCCTCTTAGGCTCGTCAAGAGCTTTCCAGTCACCATTACAATGCTCAAATCCGATCTCTAGATTGAACATTTTTCCCTTCTGAAGTTCTTTGAGAATTCATTGGTTGAGGGTCACATGGCATCCACGTGGATCCCTCACATTCATACCCTCCTCAAGATCTTACATCCATGGTGGTAGTTCATCCACCTTCCAATCCAACAATGGGTTTTGTTCTTTGTTTGACACATAAGCTACAGGGGAGTTCAACGTTTGACACTTCGGCGATGAACACATTTTTTTCCTTTCTGTACGCAAATCCTCTAGAGTCCCAAACTCTTAGATTTCCAAAACGTTGCCACGTATCTCCAGCCTTCGACCCTTTTGGAGAATAATTTCTATTGTCTCAAGTCCCCTGGAGTTTCAAACTCACGAAACACTGCCACGTAGCTCTGGCCTTCGGCCCTTTCAACTTATCCTCAACACTACACTCCATATCTTCGGTCTCACACTCAAAACACGTCCATGTAGACCTCAGAATCTAAAGCCTCCATCGATTTGCAACTTCAACATTAAACGGTTTCATGGTGTGATCCTCTCCTTACTCCCATAGTAGGTCAAAGTTGAATTGACCATGGAATAAATCCAATGGTCACAAGTGGTCCTAAAGTCCCTCCAGATCGATGGTTCTCGTTAATTCATAACTTCGACATTCATGAGTTTTGGCGTGTAGTTTCCAGCTTCCTCCCGGACTGCTAAGTCTTCGGACTACAACATCTAGCGACACATATCCTTAATGATGGACAACTGAGATGGACTCCACGGTTCACGATTTAGGGAGCCTTCACACTTTAATGAATCTCGTCTAACTTCCTCTGGAGTTCCAAGTCATCGGACTACGAGATCTCCTACCACACGAACCAAACCGGTAATTGCCTGAGATGACACGTGGCAAGGCAGAGACGACACATGGCCCCTTCAGTGGGTAACATGCATCACGTGTTAATGGGCCTATAGGGTCTGTGAAACACCCAAATCCAAGTGACACATGGCACATTGATCATGGGTCCACGTCACCCTAGATTATGTCATTGTGCCACATAATTATGGGATGATAGCCTTCTAACATCCCTAAGATCTCGTGGTCGAGATCCGGCCATGTAGATCCATAGATCCACAAATATTGTTACTTTGAAAGTTCGACATTCAAGATTTTTTCTATGCAAACTCCACTTTGTTCCCAAATTTGGTCAGTGTTGAGCTGACCGCAACATAGATCTAACGGTCAGGTTCTAGCCAGGTGGACCCATATATCCACAACTTTCGTTGCTTCGGGTCTTCGATATTTGAAACTTCGAGAGTTCCTCTTCCCGTTAAAAAAATGACTCAAAATTGTTGAAGCGCCACTCTCTGAACCTTAGGATCTGGCGATGTGTTAACAATGGTGTATTCAGGCTCCCAACAAGGACTTTTTGCCTAAGAAAAGTGGATCTTGTCTCCTTCCAAAAACATATTTTCAAAGTGAGTTCGGTTGCATATGACCTAGGGTGCGAGAATCCCTCATTCTCGCAGGCCACCTTCATTTAGAGTGTGAACTTCTCTCAGTTTTCTCCATACACAGGGTGCGAACCTATTTTTAAGCTTGGAAAAGACAAGAGGTCTCGAGGGTTCTAGAAGGGAATCTTCTAGAAAATGAGTTGGCATTCATATGGTTGTGATTTTACTGACTTCTCAGATTTGATGGGATCGTCCTCATCCATGTAACCATCTCTCCTTCTCCTATATATTGAAAGGTTTCTCATGGAAAAGGTTAAGCAAGAATGAATGAAGAATTGGCGAAAGAATTGTGTGAAGAACCCTGCTTGGACAGAGGCTTGAAGGCTCTAGTTGATCTATCAAGAGGAATTGGATCTTATTCATGCAAGTATAGAGCAAGTGTGTGTGTTGGAACCAAGGGTCACTGAAAGGAAGCTTGCGACATCAAGGCAATCAGGTTGTATCTTCTACTTTCAATTAATATGATACAACGACATGTCCCTTTCCCATAAATTCACTCTTACTTTATTGTGTAATTACTTGATCATATGCATAAGTTGACGTCAAATACATTTTGCTATGTTCACTTTGGTTGGTTTGTGTTTTTTTGTACTTGACATCACGAGAGAACCAACGCGAAGCAGGAGCAATAGAGACCTAAGGAAGCGATATCAAGGTATGTCACTTATTCCTACCTATTAGTAGATTCAATGATTACAACTTAGGGAAAGAGTCGTGTCATGTCTTGTTTTGTTCTAGATCCAGGTGGATCTAGGGAGATCTGTTAGTGTTTGCACCTACCGATTAGTCCGATAACAACCTTTACGTGTACAAACCATATGGTTCCTTACTTGCTCAAATACACAATCAAGCAAAAGGTAAAGGAACACAACCTAACCATCAAGCAAACATGTGCATCCCTGAAACATTCATAGGATATTCAACTTTATTTTACAGTTACAACTCAAATGTACATGGTATGCAAATACTTATCTATTTTGGATTGTATCCAACTAACTGACTATGGGTGTTCACCTTTCCACCCAACCATAGGCTCAAAGGCATTCATTCTTACCACTCTAGCCACCCCCATGCCAATCCATGATATCACTAGAGAACTATGCCTTTTCTTAGATCCCTTCTCTCTGTCACAACATCCCTGCGAGGTTTATCAAATGCTTTCCCATCATCAATCTCGCAACATTCCTCTTTTCTTATGCATATCTAGGTCTCATGTTCCCCTCTATGCATGCGTTCTTGTCTGGTGTCTCTCCTTATCTCTACATAGCCTCACACACGTGCCTCCTTCTCGGTGTGTCTTCTCTTGTATCTATTTTCTACATATCCTTTTCTCGGGATGGTTCTTGAACCATCTTGTTCCTTCTGTAAGAAGGAAACTCGGGTCGGCTTGGTCTTCTAGACCCCGTGGAACTTCAGGATGACATTCTTCAATCAGAACATGCTTCCATTCATGGGGGTGGTTGAGTATTCAACCACCATTCCTTCCTTCATTAATATATTTCTCTCCTTGGGATTCAAAGGGGGTTTATTATTACCAACAAGGGAAATTTTGGGTCATTTGACATAATGAACCGTCTCTTATAGTTTTTCCATTCTTTCCTCTAGTGATATCATGGCCAGTACTTCAAGGCTTCAACCCCAAAGTCATCTATTAGAAATTCAAACAATAATACATTTACATTGTTCTCATGCCATATCATGGAGATCATGATTAATGATTAATTACAAGCTGGGGGAAACAAGGGTGTTACTCTGAAGTAAACGCCTCTTAATCAGATGCAGGTTCCAACTCTGAGTCAAAACCAAAGAAGGGGAATTGATCATTGACGCATAACATAGTGCCACCATTGCTACCACCAAGATCTAGCCCGGTGAACCTGATGAGCCAGAGGAAGGTGAGCGCATATTTCATTCATAGATGTGGGTGAAAGACACTCCACTACACTTCATCATTGATAGTGGTAACCAGAAGAACCTAATCTCAGTAGATATCATCAAGAGGCTAGACCTATCGACTATGACACACCCACAACCCTACACCATCGGATGGCTCCATCAAGGGAGCGATCTTCACGTCAACCAACAGTGTCTCATATCGTATGGCATCAAGTGATCTAGATGGATATTAGTGTCCACCTACCTATTCCAACTGGCTCCTCGTGTCCATTTTTTTATAGCACGTCTTTCTGTACTGCTTTATAATTGTGAGTTATACACTTCTAGGGATGTCTGAAGCCTCACACATTCTCCAGGTGTATACGTGTGGCTTCTCGCCTAATCCAACTAGCCTATTTTGTATGTTTTCATGTTAGCACATCTTATTGTACTTTCAAGGTTGTTTTGGGGCCCTAAACATTGTTTTTTTGGCTCGCCGCATCCAGAGTGTAGACAGAGTTAGAGTTTGATGAAAAAATGTGTAGTTCTCTGAAATACCTTTCCAACAACCTATCACGCGCCTAAAACTGAGGTCGTACGCAAAAGTTATGACCCTAGGATGTTGAGGTACCAAATTACACCAACTTACCCATACGACCCACATGACTTTTGGCGTTTTACCTTCTAGGGTTAGGTTTTTGGATGTCTATGGTTTTGGCATTCATGAGTAATATGAAAAGGGCCTATGGAGCCTCATTGTAATCCATTTTGCTAAGACAAATGTGCATAGCAACCACATCTCTTCTCAGAGATAGCTACCACCATTCGAGTAAGTTTCAGTTTTATAGTTTCATCCTATTTCATTACTTAATAGAAGATATTGTTCACTAAATATTTTTTTTATTCTTCCTATCTCTATGTTTATGGTATTTAGTCTATAATCAGCTTGTTCCTCTACTAAATCCAGATCAGTGGTATCAGAGCGGTCTGTCCTTCATTTATTTTTCTTCGTGCATGTACCCATCAAGGTTTGGGTCCAAGAAGTTGGGACTCCAACAAATCGATTCATTACCAGATCAGTTACGTTGAGCCCGAAAACAACCCATGGGAAATGAAAAGAAAGATGATGGACCATGAGATCCTATTAAAATGTTGATCGAGGAAGCCCTTGCATGACAAAGGAATGAAATGATGGACAACTTCGCATGGATCCTTCGACAGTTTACCATGAGAGAAGCATCCTCATCAGGCGGCCATGCAACCTCCTTCAAAGTACAGGTAAATTTTGATATTCCATTATTTGAAGGATTGATATATGTAGATGCTATAGATAAATGGTTAAATCAGCTCGAAGGATATTTTTCGATCCATAATTTTTCCGATTGAGAAAAGATCACTTTTTCACTCCTCAAGGTCATTCCCCATGTTAAAGACTGGTGGGAAACCCACTCTGAGCAAAGGGTCATGCAGGAATCTGCAATTTTTGTGGTGTCCCCTACATGTGATTCCTTCCAGGATGCCATTAAAGAACAATACTACCCTGTTGGAAGCTACGAGGATCAATACACCAGATGGACCACCCTACGTCAAGAAAGGGACTAGACAGTACCAAACTTCACCAATATTTTCCATACCCTCCGCACCAAATTGGGTATCAAATATTCTGAGCGTTATATGATGCTCAAATATCGTGACTGTTTGCATAGATACATTCAAACATAAATGGAGTTCCTGGACATCACCTCATTGGGCATAACTTATAGATACGTTGTCAAGATCGAGCAAAAATTTAAGTAGAAACGACAAGAGTTTGGATCTGCAAACCCCTCACAGTTGAAGCAGGGCAAAGGAAACCCCAACCCACACAGTAGGGGACCAAGTCATGATGGCTACCCTTAGGACAATCCGTCCAAGCCACAACACAAGAAGGGCAATGAGAAGACGAAGAAGGACACGGGAAAATGGTGCGAGTACCATAAAATTCCTTGGCACAACACCGATGAATGCCTCTCCAAGAAGTCCCTCGTGGTCGAGCTGAAGACTTCCGAGTCAGAGGCCAATTCTGATTCTGAGTCAAATCCTGAAGGAGGGAAGCAGATTATCGATGTTGAACCCAGTGCCATGGTCGCTACCACCAAAGTCTAACCAAGCGAACCAGAAGAACCAGAGGAAGGGGAATGCCTCTTTCACTCACAAATGTGGGTCAAGGGGGATCTGATTCACTTCATTGTGACATTGGTAGTCAAAAGAACCTAATTTCAACAGAGGTCATCAAGCGGTTGAACTTGCCAACAACACCACACCCACAACCCTACACCACAGACTAGCTTTGTCAAGGAAGAGATCTTTGTGTCAGCCAACAATGTCGTCTGTCCTACGACATGAAGACTTTCAAAGATGAAGCACTGTGTGATATTTATCCCCTTGAAGTTTGTGATGTTCTTTTAGGACAACCATATTTTTGGAAGCATCATGTTGTGTATGAGTCTAGACCCTATAGTTTTATTATTACTTTGGGTAGACAATTGTACAAGATCTTAGAGGTGGCACCGCCTACTGTTATTTCTTTAATATTTGCTAAGAAATGCAGTAAGGTCATTTCACAAACAGAGAAGTTCGTCTTCTTTGTGATCCGTGCTCACAGTAAGCATAAGGTCATCGTCACATTCGTGGCCTCTACACAACACCTCTCTTTGCAGGAGAAGCAAGTGGATGGGATCGTGGAAGAATACAGAGACATCTTCGTCTCACCTACAGGGGTACCAACACACTACCAAGTCAAGCATCCAATTTATATGACCCCTAATGCACCTCTACCTAACGGACCAGTCTATCGACGCTCATTGATGGAGAATGATGAAATTAGGCATCAGACCCAAGAGCTTCTTCAAAAGGGGCACATCAGACCCAACTCCTCCCCTTGCGGAAGCCTGATTGTACTGGTGTAGAAGAAGGATGAGACTTGGTGAATCTGCATTGATTACAGAGCCTTAAACAAAACCACAGTCAACAACCGCTATTCCATTCCCAGGATTGATGACCTTCTTGACCAACTCAAGGGGGAAAATTTCTTCAACAAGATTGACCTGAAGTCTGGCTACCACCAGGTTCCCATCGAACCAACAGATGTTTGGAAGACAACCTTCAAGTCTAAGGAAGGTCTCTACAAATGGCTAGTCATGCTTTTTGGCTTAACAAATGTACCAGCCACTTCCATGAGGTTGATGGATGATGTATTGAGACCCTTCACCAACTCCTTTGTGGTATTATATTTGGATGACATCCTCATCTTCAACAGAACGTGGGAGGAGAAGATGTGGCATAGTCAACAGGTTTTGAGCACTCTGCGACAGCACAAGATTTATGCCAACTTGGAAAAATGCTCTTTTGGCATGAACATGGTATAATACCTGGGCTACATTATGGATGAACATGGGGTACATGTTGATCCAGCTAAGATCCAAGTTATCCGTGACTTGCTAGCCTGACCACACTGACTGAACTTTAGAGCTTCTTAGGACTCACCAATTTTTATCGACGGTTCATGTTGGGATTCTCCCATATTTCCTGGGCCCTCAGCCAGGTGACCAAGGGCGGTGGTAGAGAAAATTTTGCGTGGGGGAAGGATCAGCAACAAGAATTTGAAGATCTGAAACATCGTTTGTGATGAGATCCAATACTCTCCTTTCTCGATCTGCAACAACCATTCAACATTGAGACTGATGCATCTAACTATGATGTGGGCATAGTTCTCACTAGCACGGGCATCTGGTGGCATACCATAGTGAGACACTCTCCGATACTGTCCGTAAATACCCCACCTATGACAAGGAAATGTATTCCATTGTACAAGCCTATCGTCAATAGAAACATTACATTTTGGGGACAGAGATGATCATACACACTGATCACAAGCCTCTGCAATTCATAGAGACACAAGGGAAATTGCATAATGACTACCATCAGAAGTGGTCCACCTACCTGCAACAATTCCATCTCAAAATCAAGTATAAGACAGGTATCTCCAATCGTGTCACTGACTGCCTTAGTCGGCCTCCCGTGGATGCACTTACCACTGTGCTCCATTCCTGTGGACATGAAACATCAGAGTGACCCTAACTTTACCAGCAAGATCCAGACTTCACCACCACATATCATCTCTTGCATATAGGAGCCACTGTCACTGATTTTCACATTCAGGACAGACTCTTATGCCACCTAGACCATCTCTGTGTTCCTACAAGTGAGTGTGCAAAGGTGATTTGGGAAGCCCACTACAGTCGAGTGGAAGGACATTTTGGCATAGATAAAACTGTGGTCATCCTTCAAAAAAAATTTATTGGCCAAAACTTCAACTGGATGTCAGCAAGTATATCATATATTTCACTTCCTGTGCCATTGCCAAGACGACTGTCAAGAAGAAAGGCTTATACACCCCTCTACATATTCCCGAGAAGTCGTGGGAGTCCATCTCCATGGATTACATGTCCGGTTTGCCTTCCACCAAACACGGAAATGATTGCATGTTTGTGGTCGTTGACCAGTTTTTGAAGATGGCCAACCTCACAGCCTATAAGAAGATTTTCATAGTGGCCAATACTGCCAAGCTTTTCTTCGAATGAGTTTGGGTTCACTTTGGGATACCACATACCATCATATCTAACCGAGACAACAGGTTCCTCAACACCTTTTGGTCAAGTCTCTGGTCTTTGTTGGACACCAAGATTACAAAATCCACTTCATTCCACCCCCAAACTGATGGCCAAATCGATGTCGTCAATCAGATGATTGTGCACATCCTATGCATGTACAATTCTAAGCATCCCCATACATGGGACGAGAGTCTCCTATATGTCCAACACAGTTACAACAGGGCTCTCCATAGTTTCACCAACCATATCCCATTTCAAGTGGGTCTGGGATTCCAACCCTTGGGACCCATTGATAATGCACTTTCTCTTGCCACTGCATAGACAGACTCTTCCCCTGATTAGTCTGCAATCGACAAAGCCACCAGATTCATTGAGCAGATTCAACACATCCGCCAATAGGTCTAGGAGAGTTTGCAGAAATCCAATGTTAAGTATAAGCAGCGCCATGATAAACATAGGGTACCACACCAGTTTCAAGTTGGCGACAAAGTCTGGTTACATTTGCAGAAGGAGCGTCTCACCGATCCCCATCAAAAGCTTCAGCCACTTCGTTATGGGCCCTACACTATTACCAAGGTTATGGGTAGCAATGATTTTGAGCTCAACACTCCACCCTTCCTTGGTTTGCATCCAGTATTCAATGTGGACCTCCTGCGGCCATATTGTCCACCCTTATTGGACACCTATGAGATTGTTGAACAACTGACGCCAACATAACTCAACCCTGACTGCATGGAACAAGCATCCACCGATTAGATAGTGGACACACAGGTCAACGACACTCACCAGCAGCAGATCCAACTTTATCGGGTTGTCAAGGCAAGGCAACTCCTACACCAAGGCAAGTGGCTCACCTGGGGCCAAATCCAGCAGAAATTTCCTCACCTAATGGGGGAACTCAATGCAATGGAGACCATTGCTTCGTAAGGGGGGAATATTGATCCAGATGGATATTGGTGGCCACCCGCCTATTCCAACTGGCTGCTTGTGTCCGTTTTTGTTTAACACATCTTTCTGTATTGCTTTATAATGTGAGTTCTACACTTCTAGTGTTGTCTGAAGCGTCACACGTTCTCCAGGTGGATACCGGTGGCCTCTCTCCTAATCCAACTGGCCTGTTTTGTATTTTTTCATGTCAGCACATCTTGATGTACTTTCAAGGTTGTTTTGGGTCCCTAAACATTGCTTTTTTGGCTCACCATAGTTAGACTGTAGACGGAGGCAGAGTCTAATGAAAAAATGTGTAGCTCTTTGAAATACCTTTCCAACAGGATATCACACGCCTAAAACGAAGGTAGTATGCAAAATTTATGACCCTAGGAAGTTGAGGTACCAAATTACACCAACTTACCCATAGGGCCCACATGACTTTTGGTGTTTCACCTTCTAGGGTTAGGTT
>SNQJ01S0199442.1:4656-16996 GCA_010110895.2 Picea sitchensis | reverse complement strand
GGGGGAGAGAGAGAGAGAGAGGAGGAGGAGGAGGAGGAGGAATGCATCCCCTCGCCAATAGGATGCATCCCAAAGAGGGGAATGTGTTTCTTGTACACGCGATGGGTGTGAAAATGCAACCAGTTGTTGGAGATGTCCCTTGGCCTATTATCAATTGGGTCTAGTTTGTGTGGTTCAAACATAAAAATTATTATCCTCCCCACCCGAGTTCAAATCTCGCTTGTGACATGTTGACTCTTCGTGAACCAATTATTGATTAAGCCTTGTCATGAGCCATGAGGAATATCTCACTCTTACTTTATAGGTAGGAGAGTGGGGTTAAAGATTACATGTAAAAAAATGTCCCTTGGCCTAATGAGGAACGTCCCCCGTCCCCATGTAAAAATCCTCAAAATTAAGGAATGCAATTACTATGACAAGTAAAGAAATAAAAGACAAACAATTCTACTATCTATTTTGGGTTCCCCTTACCATAAGCAATTCTCAAATCCTAATAAGTGATGAGGGAAATGAGGAATGAAAAAGGAAGAAGGATTAAGGCTTTTATAAGCTCTAAACCCTCTTCCAAAAGGTGTGAGGCCTTCCCGTAAGCCCATATTAAAAGAATGAAAAAACTAGGCAAATTTCACTTGGGAGTGTGCTCCCAAACGAAAAGACTTGAGAGCACATTTGCTTAGGTAAGGAGTGTGCTCCCAAAAATGCTCCCAATTAGAAGAGTTTCTAGTGTGTGCCCCAACACTCCCATCCAAAACATGCTTCCACAACAAGAGAATGGGAGGAGGATGAGTACTTCCATGCAACATTAATTCTACATCATGTCAAGTTCAAACAATCTTCCCAATCCGTTGTGGAAAAATGTTGAGAGGGTATGGAGGCCCAAGGTTGGAGGGCGGACAACAAAATTCCAATGTAAAATTTGTCCTTCTCATTGGAAGGCAATTATACAATGGTTAAAGCTAGTTTTAGTCACACTCCAAGCAAGGAGTTGGTCCTTGCAAAGGGTCAGCTAATAAACTAGCAAAGGCATAAAGGGAGTAAGAATATCGTGCTATGAAAGTTTAGAGTTGATAAAGATAATAAAGATTTTTTATTATTTATTTTAATTAGACAAAACAAAGGCGATGTTCTCATGTGGTTATCTCCACTCACAGCTTCCTTATTTTGAGAGCCACCCCATCCAAATGATCTCAATCACTTTTGTGCCTATAAATAATAGAACCTTGGTGAACCTGTGTGATAGAGGGCACCTGGACAAAGACCTTGGTTTGTTCTATTGTTTAAGAATCCATATCCATGTGTAAGAGGCTTAGAGCTCGAGATCCATTTATGGTTGAAGTTGTCATAGCTTTGACATTTAAAATACTTGTTTCTTGAAAAAAATTGATGGATTGCCTCCAAAAATTCTATGAATTGAGGCACTAGGTCCCATGGTCTAATGGGCCACAGCATAATGTTATAGGCAAAGTCGTAAGGAAGCCCTAAACTAGCTCTCCAACCAAGAGCTTTGGTCTTGGCTACAACCTCACCAAAGCTTTGAATTCTTAGGGATCCCTTTTTCCTTCCAATGTTCTCTCGAGGATCTTTGAGAGGTGATTATCTAGAAGATTGATCCAAGTTCCAAATTTGCACCAAAGTCGATCCAAGAAGCTACGCATGTGTATTATTCTTATTGTCAAGTCGCCTATTAGCTTTTTTGTTGCTTTGAAAGTATTTACACCATGCTAGGGACGCCTTCATGCGATGTGGGCTGCATGGTGAAACCCTAGCTCCTTAGTTGTATCTTAGACCTTTTGGTTGATGACATTTGGAGAGATTTCTTTATGTGGTTGCTTGACATTGGACTTGGTGCTAGATATGGCACACTCCTTAATGAGGTGGTTATCTTATGTGGCATTGATATCTTCTACATGGTGCACGTGTTAAGGAGGAAGGTTGCTTGCATGGGTGTTGGATCTACCTTGGAGGAGTGTTGGACACTAGGAGGGAGGGCACTTAGCCCTAGAAAGGCTGAGAGTCGGGACCATTTGACATGCCTTACGAGGATAAGTGCTTGAGTTAAGGACACTTTGGTTGAGGATGCATTGCTTGGGCGTATATGTGGACCCAAGTCACATATGTCAAGGAGAAGCGTTGGAGCATTGGATGCTTGTCTTGGACAACAAGAACTTGACACTTGGAGCCCATGCTTGGACAACACACCAATTGAGGAGTCTTGTCTTGACATGTGTACACCTTGGAGTAGAATTGTTTGGAGTTTATTTTCATGGGTTGCCTTGTGTGTTTGGTTGAATAGAAGTCAAATATATACTGCTGTAATTTATATTTCAGATCTAGAATAGATCTGGGGAACCTCAAGGTTGAGGTGAAATTTCTGAATTTGCATTAAGCAAAGTTATCTTGGGATCTACCTTGGTGGAGGTGTGTTGGACACTAGGAGGGAGGGCACTTAGCCCTAGAAAGGCTGAGAGTCGGGACCATTTGACATGCCTTACGAGGATAAGTGCTTGAGTTAAGGACACTTTGGTTGAGGATGCATTGCTTGGGCGTATATGTGGACCCAAGTCACATATGTCAAGGAGAAGCGTTGGAGCATTGGATGCTTGTCTTGGACAACAAGAACTTGACACTTGGAGCCCATGCTTGGACAACACACCAATTGAGGAGCCTTGTCTTGACATGTGTACACCTTGGAGTAGAATTGTTTGGAGTTTATTTCGCTGGCCAGTCTTGTGTTTCATTGGAATAGAAGCCAAATATATACTGGTTGTAATTTATATTTCAGATCTAGAATAGATTCAAAACCTCAAGGTTGAGGTGACTTCTGAATTTGCATTTCATGTTATCACAAAATCTCCAAATCCCATCCTTTAAAGTGCCACAGAAAATTCTCCCTTTCTCATTGGGGATTCCATAGGTTCAATTGGAACTTGTGTTGTTGTCCCAAGGATTGGCACAAAATGGGTAGCATTTACACTCATACCTAGGCCTAGGTATTTTGTGCAAAATGGATCATCAGAGCAATTGATGGAATGAAGGCTTGGAAAGTCCTGGGAAATTGTATCACTACAGGGTCCCTCTTGGGCAAAAAAGATCTAAATCTTCAAACTGTAGTTACCTCTCCAGCACACGTTGAAATCAAAGGAACTTTTGTGGCAAAAAGTATCTAGAGAGCATGGAAAGACATTAAGTCTAAGCTAAACTCGAAAAGTGACTCACTCATATGGAGGCTCTCATTCAATGAGCACTCTTTATTTTCATGGGTTGCCTTGTGTGTTTGGTTGAATAGAAGTCAAATATATACTGCTGTAATTTATATTTCAGATCTAGAATAGATCTGGGGAACCTCAAGGTTGAGGTGAAATTTCTGAATTTGCATTAAGCAAAGTTATCACAAAATTTCCAAATCTCATCTCTTAGTGCCACAGAAATTTTCTTTGGGCTAGGGGATTCCATAGGTTCAATTGGAACTTGTGTTGTTGTCCCAAGGATTGGCACAAAATGGGTAGCATTTACACTCATACCTAGGCCTAGGTATTTTGTGCAAAATGGATCATCAGAGCAATTGATGGAATGAAGGCTTGGAAAGTCCTGGGAAATTGTATCACTACAGGGTCCCTCTTGGGCAAAAAAGATCTAAATCTTCAAACTGTAGTTACCTCTCCAGCACACGTTGAAATCAAAGGAACTTTTGTGGCAAAAAGTATCTAGAGAGCATGGAAAGACATTAAGTCTAAGCTAAACTCGAAAAGTGACTCACTCATATGGAGGCTCTCATTCAATGAGCACTCCATTTGGTGATCACATGTACTGCAAAACAATGGCAAAGCCCTGCCAAAAAACACTTGGTTATCATCCAGGCGCATGTTTCGATGCGGCAAAAAAAGACTACAGATCTTTTCAACACTCAAACCAGAGAATGAAAAAGCTGGCCACATCTAAAGGCCAATTTCCACCTGACCAACCCTGACATTATAATTTTGAAGCAGATCGAAAACCTTATCCCTGATAATTTGTTCCCTAGTTACCTGGTAGGACTGGAGATGAAATCACATTAAGGCCTTCAAAAAAATACAAGCTAGCAAATTGATATAGATTGTTGACTACAACATATTAGATATGTCAAATCGAAAAAAACTGAGGTTCAAGTTGAAACAGAAAATCAGACTTTACAAGCTAAAATCCATCTGGAAACCTGTCGTGGCACTGAAGAAAACCTTCTTTGACTGGTTGCTGACACTTGACAACCTGGCTCTAAGGCAGCCTCTCCAATATTAAGGAGTGGCTCAGTCAAAATGCCCATTATGTGGCCAAGAGAAAATTGTCCAGCATCTCTTTTGGTTCAAGAATTTGTTTAAACAGCTTGGTATTGGGTATAAAATTTCTGCAGTCAACTTCTCCCCTCCCCAATGCCCTGGAAAGCCACCTTGTTAGGAGATAGATTTCATTGGTTCATTGAATTCAATGCAGCCTGGCAGGTTATTGGAATTGAAATCCTCTTTTACATGTTGAAAAGAAAGAATGAATGTCTGTTTAAGAAAATTCAGCTTAGCAGAGCTTTACCTGGCATGATGGCTGCTAACCTGTGCAAACTTCCATTTGTATATCCAGGTACTAGTCTAGAAGTTGGAGAGATGAAGATGGTGCATCTACACCAACTACTGTAGTTAAGGGTGGTGCACCTTGCACCTTGCGCAGGGAGACCCCTGCTAACTCCCTTGCTCTAATCGATTCTTGTCGCTCTAAAAGTCAGACGCACCAAGCTAGCCATGTTGCTTGTGAGTGCGTGAAAATGTCACACAGCTAGCAACCTCTGCTGGCCCTGAGAATGACAAGTTTACTTCTCTTTCTCAGGCCATCTCTGGGGCTGAGAAGCCTCCTAAACCCAAGCAGGGCAATTACAGCTTGGGGCCAATTATCACTGATCGCGAGCCCATTGTTAAACGTTTCGGGCCGCCACCAAAGACAAAGATGACACTCTGCCTGATACATTTCTGATTCCTGCTAACTTGACAGTTTATGAAGGTCTGCTGGCCCTGCCCTAATTTTGTTGCAATCAGTTCTAATTTTTGTATTTAAGCTTTTAATCTATCTAGCTATCTAGGCTTTGCTAGTCTTAACTAGTGTGGGTTGCAGAAAAATGCCCTGTGCATATTTTAATCAAAGGTAGCGTGCGTATTTAATAAATAAATTTCTTGTTTTGTTAAGGCAAAAAAAGGACAGAACAGAGAGAGTATATACACCATTACAGAAAAACGGGGGGCTTGTTAAGGAGAGTAATGAGTCAATACCTCGGCTTTAACTGACGCAGCACCTTCAAAATCCCCCATATGAATCTCACTCCCCTCGGTATCCATCATAATAGCCACCGCATAACCCTTCTCTTCGTTCAACCTCCTTATGTTCCTGATAACATTAAGATGCCACTCCCTCGTACCGTGGCACATATTAATCCTCGCAGTATTCATCCCTCCCATGGCCAGCGCTTCAAGCTGCTCGAAACGACAGGAAGCAGGCCCAATCGTGCACACCAGTTTCGTCCTTCTCGTACTTCGAAACCCGTTTTCCTTCAAGTCAGCCTCCGTTACACTATCCACCTCTATAACGGGTGGTGCTATTACGGCGATTTTCTTAACAATAACACCGTTAGAATAACCATTATTATTATCGTTAGTAATTGCAATCTCAGGCTCTGAAGCTGGAGATTTGCCCACTTCCAGCACTGCGAAAATCTTATTATTCCGTACCTTTTGACTCGGCTTTGGCGGCCGCCATTGAAGGGTTTTGGCGGAGGAAAACGCCGGGATTCGAACCTGGAGCGAGGATTTGTGGACCGAAAACGGATTTTGCAACATCTGCGTCATTGGATTAAAGATATCGATTCGAGGTCTGCTAATGGCGGATGTGCTTGCAAATTTAGCTCGAAAAGGCTCGAAGAGTAGAATTTGACCGATTTAGCACTTACAAGGGCAATTAAACTCGCAGCATTTTGGGCATTCAGGTACAAATACCGAGATTTTCATGTCGATTTGAAGTTCTGCGAACAGCGGGAGTGTCGATGCGAATGAATTTACCGACGCAGGGTGAGCACTTGAGGTGTGCCGTGCTCTCCGACCGACGATATATTCAAAGAGCAGCGGTCTTTTGTGTTTCCTAGCGAAACGTGATAAACCCTCGCATTCTCGGCGGCCAAAAAAGCGTGCAACGCGCTTTGCGTGTTTGACGTTTCTAACATGGGTCGCTCAGCGTGCCACGACTACTTCCAGTGACGGGATCGAATGGTGGTAGATTCGAATTCCAAACCCTTTTTCGTTGGTCTGGGATTTGGAAACGCTACGCTGGTTGGCGTTTGTGGAAAATAAGCAACGTGGAAAATTGTAGGCGGTAGCCTCAGTTTGACAGGAGATGTGATAGTTGGCAAAATATCTAAGGTCACACTTTCTACACCGTTAATTTAATTGGTTGTCACAATATCTGACGTGGCACTTTCCACACCGTTAATTTAATTGATTGTCACAATATCTGACGTGGTACTTTCCACACCTTGATGATGTAATTGATTATAACTATTCGGCATGTGATTCAAAGCCCCACCTAATCTTTCTACCGACACCTAAACAAGGTCACTGATTATATAGGAAGGGAACACACGACATAAAGGTAACTTGATATTTATGATATTCAACCAAAATTCCAAAGATGGTAACCATGGACCTTACTTTGCTTTTGGGAATAAGGTTAACATTTCTTTACTTTGCTTTGGGAATAAGGTTTAACTTACTTTCAGCATATCTATAGGGAAACAAACTAAGAAGTTTAAGAAGTTGATAGATTTTTCAAAAGAGCCCTAGAAGCACAGAAGGGTATTTTGTTTTTCTTCACTTGGATCAATGGAATCTTATTTTTCTTCACTTGGATCAATGGAATCGAAGGACCTCAACAAACCATAAATCTCTTTTAAAAAAAAAAAGAGGACAAATCATTGATGGAATAGTGTTTCTTGATCATTACCATTTAGAAATCTCCCTTTGGTTTTTGGAATCAAGTTTAGATCTGTTTCATTTCTTGTTCGGGGCCATTTCTTCCTTTGTTTGTGAAGACAGAGATATATTTCTGTGCTGACAGTACCTTAGTCTCATCGTCTTGGGACCTCTTCATTGTCTATGTAAAAAAGTTTATATATCAATATAAACTTAAGTCATTTTTCTTTTGGAAAAAAACTTATTTTGGAAATAAGGTTAACATTTCCTTATAGCATTAAGGATTAATTAATTACAATATTAATTTAATAGTTAAAAACATGTGTTTCAGGTTCAAGTAAGGGAGGTCTAAGGGAGATCACAAAGAGTTCACAGGTTCAAACCCAAAAGGTGTTAATATTATGGTAGTTGCAGGAGGTATTTAACCCCACGTGTGAACCTGACGAGAATAGAAGACTCCGAAAAGCAAGAGAAACCCTAATGAGTTGGTTAATAACCCTAGAAGCCTTGTCGGCTCAAGAAGAAAATTTATATTAGGCTATTAGCCTCCAAGAGAAGAAGTCGGCCAGAATTAATAATAATATACTGAACAGACACATACCCAGAAGGAGAAGTCGGCCCCAACAAACTGGCAGGATTACTATAAATACAGGGTGCCAATTCTCATTTGACAGCATCTCAAGACTGCAATTTTCCCAGTTGGTGCACACTGCAGTTGCAGTCTGGTGCGCAGGTTTGGAGGAGGGTTGCAGCTGCAGCTGCAGCAGCAGCTAGTATTCGCTTGGATATCTCTTGGCTAGGGTTTGGAACATCTGATCAGTCTTTTGTGATGCGCTATCCTTGGGGATTGATGCACTACTCTTTGTTTGGTTATCTAGCCTAGAGTTTGCTTCTGGAGAAATTCTCAGGTCAAGGTTAAGGTGCTCGGAGGGAGGCTTCGACCTATGATTGGGTGACGAGGGTATCGTCAATGGTAAAACGAGCACACCATCTTCTAAATTCTAACAAAAGGAAAGATAGAGTATGTCACAGGTTCAAACCCAAAAGGATAGAGTCCCCACCCAAAAGGATAGAGTCCCAAAAGGATAAAGGATATTCAAACCCAAAAAGACCAAAAGGATAGAGTCCCAAAAGGATATTCAAACCGAAAAGGATAGAGTCTGTACATATTGTCACAAAAGGATAGAATCTGTCCATATTGTCACAAGTTCCGTTCAAATCCAAATAGAGAGGGGTAGAGTAATATCATTGCTACTCCAAAAAGTTTAGGCTTGGAGATGAGTTACACCACTGCGCTTAAGTCCAAATAAAAATGAGCTTAAATCCAAATAAATTGGTTATGCTGAAGTCCAAATAAAAATGAGCTTAAATCCAAATAAATTGGTTATAGATAAGGGTTTGATTTAGCCTGCCACTCTATTTGCACATGAAAGATCGGTGCTCTACTCTCGTCCACCAGCCGAGATTTCCCCTTGACCCCGAGATTACTCCTTGAGAGGCTACTAAAGAAAGGGAGTCTTCAATGGGCACATTTTCCACCACCCGAGATTACTCCTTGAGAGGCTACTAAAGAAAGGGTTCTTCAATGGGCACATTTTTGGGAGAGACAGTAGAACTTGGAAGAATTGGTAATATTTGTTGGCATGCTGCGCTCTGATCGGTTTCCAACTCTGATCGTTCTCAAATTCAAGGAATTCAAGGGTTAATTTTAGAAGATGATCACGCTGAATTTACATCCACCAAGCCCATTTGGAGCAACCACGTTGTGGAGGAACGGTAAACACATCTCAGCTTACAACCACATAATTTGTATCAGTCCCTCAGCTCTCCTTTCTCTTTCCAAGGGGTACACTGAATTATAACAGCCATGGAATCTCTCAGGTGCAATAGATAGGCTTGTAAGCTCTCCAACCATCTGGGCTTTGGACTCTTCGCTCGTGGCTGTTTTTTTAATAATAATAAGATTCGAACATATTTTGATCGACTAATAGTAAAAGAAAGATCCACCATTACAGAAGAACGAGAAATTTGTTAAGGAAAGTAACGAGTAAATACCTCGGCTTTAACTGCTGCAGCACCTCCAAGATCCCCCATATGAATCTCACTCCCCTCTGTATCCATCATAATAGCCACTGCATAACCCTTCTCTTCGTTCAATTTCCTCACACTCCTGATGACATTGTGATGCCAATCCCTCGTACTCTGGCACATATTAATCCTCGCCACATTCATCCCTTCCATGGCCAGAGCTTCAAGCTGCTCGAAACCACAGGAAGCAGGCCCAATCGTGCACACCAGCTTTGTCCTTTTCGTACTTCGAAACCCGTTTTCCTTCAAGTCAGCCTCCGTTGCTCTGTCCACCTCTATAACCGATGGCGCCATTGCGGCGCTTTTCTTGACCATGGCGCCGTTAGAAGAACCGTTATTGTTATTACAATCTGCGATCTCTGGCTCTGAAATGAGTGGAGATTTACCCATTTCCAGTCCCGCGGAGATCTTATTATTCCGTATCTTTAGCCTCGGCTTTGGTGGCTGCCATTGAAGGGTTTTGGCGGAAGAAAGCACCGAGATTCGAACCTGGAGCGGGAATTTGTGAATCGAAAGCGGATTTTGCATCAGCTGCGCCATTAGCTCAAAGATATCAATTCGAGGTCTGTTAATGGCGGATATGCTTGCAAATTAAGCTCAAAAACGGCTCGAAGAGCGAATTTGAACGATTTCGCACTTATAATGGCGATAAAATCCTCAACATTTAGGGTTGATTTTTATGTTGATTTGAAGCTCTGCAAGCAGCGGAGGTGTCGATGCGAATTAATTGACAGAAGCGGAGTAAGCAATGGAGGTGCCGTGCTCTCCGACCGCCGATGTTTTCAAGGAACTTTGCCTTATATTACGTGTTTGAAGTGCAAATCGTAACGAAACCTCGCATCCCAGCGGCCGGAAAACCACGAAACGCGTTTTGGAGAATGGACGTTTCGAACCTGGGTCGCTCGGCCCCCCACGACAGTCTTTAATTGTAGATTCGAATAGTGGTAGATTCGAATCTTTAATTGCTTTACGGCTGGGCTGCGAAAAGGTGGGTCGTTGGCTCTGTGGAAAAAACAAGCCACGTGGAAAAAGTAGACAAGGAGTAAATAAGAAAATTAATAATTATCGGTACCTTGCCGATTATTTCGGTTTGGTCTCCTGATTGTCCCTGTTGTGCTCCTGTCAAAGATGATGAGAGGTGGAGATTTTATGTTTTACAAACGTGTTGGACAATAAAAAATTTTGATCGCTATGTTGAATTTTTGTTTTTTTAATCTATATTTTTATCAAAAATTTTGATGTGATTTTAATTTAAAATGACCCGTGTTAATACAGTGATGGTGTGAATTTCATCATTGTTAATATTAAAATTTTGTTTTTTTAATCTATATTTTTATCAAAAAATTTGATGTGATTTTAATTTAAAATGACCCGTGTTAATACAGTGATGGTGTGAATTTCATCATTGTTAATATTAAAATTTTGTTTTTTTAATCTATATTTTTATCAAAAATTTTGATGTGATTTTAATTTAAAATGACCCGTGTTAATACAGTGATGGCGTGAATTTCATCATTGTTAATATTAAAATTCAATTTATATATTAATGCTTTCCAAAAGTTGATAAATGATATTGTCACAAATACAATATGCGAAAATGATATTGGAAATAAAATAATTGAGAATTGACATAAAATAAAATGAATGTCAATGTTATTAATGTTCAGTGATTATTTTGAATTTGTGCATCTTTTATGTGATATAAAAATAATTGAGAAACAACATAAAATAAAATGAATGTCCTATGTTATTATTATTAAATGATTATTTTGAATTTGTACATCGTTCGGTTGTATATCTTAAATTTTGATGTGATATTGTTTTGAAAATGCCATGTGTCATAACTTTGGTTTTGATCTCCATTTTTTTTTTCTCGGGAAAAAGGTCGAGAAAACATGATCATCCCACAACTAATTAAAAAGAAATTCAAGTAAGCATATGGCCTTATAATTAATTTAACATCGTATTTATAAGAAGAATTTAATTTTATAAGAAGAATTCATTAAAATTAAATTGTTTAAATTATATTTAAAATAATAAAAATTAAATTTATTGTAATTTTTTAAAATGTTTATCTTAACTATTAAATATATATTATTTGTATATAATTAATTACAGTAGGCTAGTTTGAGTGGTTGATTGCTTTGAATTTTATGTAGGAGGTTTTAGGGTTGATTTGTCATGTTGGTTGCCTCTATTGTGTGTCTTACACAATGTTCCTATAAGTCATGTGTTGTAATCAATATCAGCAAGTTTGCATTGAGTACCATCTATGAATACAAGGAAATGCCTACGAGTTTTCCCATGATATGTTCCTTGGAAAAAATATGTATATAATTAAAAAAAAAATGCAACTATATTATTGGCCATTATAAACTAAAAACAAAATTGAAAAAACCATAAAAAGTATCTATATCATATATCAAAAAATATTGTCACTTAACCATACATCATCTAAACAGAATGTTCACAAAGAACCATCTTGCAAGATAACAAAAATATTGAGTGTATATAAAAGGACTAAGTTAAAAAGTGAACAACATCAACCATTTTTCCATTAAAATTCGTCTCTAAAATCTACTAAGAATTTTGCCAGAAGTTATAGTTCCACATGATTAATGAAAACTTTGACCATGGAACTTTACTATAGGGATTTTTAGCTCATTTTAAGAAGACCCTTGTTGTTCGAATTTTAAAAACATGAGTGGATCAAGGTGGAACTTTGCTTCACTTGAAAAAAATAAACTCGTTAGAAAGGTTGAGTTTGCCCACTTTTTAACTCTCTTATAAAACACAATGCTATTAAAGCATAAAATGGAATGTTTTCACATGTCTTGAAAATCATTTACATTGTTTTGGGGATGAGAGACACATTAGGAGGAGAATAATCTTTATCACCCTTGGTGAACCTTGGGTCATCATTGGTTGGCTCGATGTTAAGAAGAATAGTGTCCTAGTCATCGTTTTTGGCTTCCTTCTCTTTTTCTAAAATCGTCATTACAAGAGTCAAAATATTGTCATTTGATGGTTGCATTGGAGAGATGCGTGACTCGTAGTGGCAACAATCTTTCCTCTCCCTAATGGGCCAAGGAATGTAAATTCTTGGCCTCTCCTCATAGTAATGAAATTTCCATGAGTGTGTTGAAGGGATTTGTAACACCCTGTTTCCCCCAGTCTGTAAAAATAACTATATTGGCCAAGAATTATGGCAAACTCCAAGATGTGAATGTGTGATTTGACGGACCCTGTATAAAGGGTCGACGAATGTAAATGAT
>SNQJ01S0199441.1:0-17074 GCA_010110895.2 Picea sitchensis | reverse complement strand
AAACCACTTTGACTACTTTGACCTTTTGGGGCTTCTAGATGACATAAGAGGGTCCTCCAACATCGTAAGGCCATAACTCTCAAACCGTGAGGATTTATGTGGCGTTCCACATACCACCAGAAATGGAATGACATGTAACATCCATATAGAATAGTATTACCTATAAATTTATCAAAACTCATACCATTATCCATCAAACAAACTTGGGTCCATTACCCAAACCCGGGTTCTCCAACTTCTCATGTTCATAACTCTTTAACTGTGAGGAGTTATGTGATGTTCCACATACCACTGAAAATGGCATGACAAGCATTATCCATATAGGATAGTTTCAATAAAAAAAATCATTGAACTTC
The DNA here is from genome assembly GCA_010110895.2 of Picea sitchensis. Lineage (NCBI taxonomy): Eukaryota > Viridiplantae > Streptophyta > Pinopsida > Pinales > Pinaceae > Picea > Picea sitchensis. The sequence continues at coordinate 16,718 of SNQJ01S0199441.1, read as the reverse complement.
ATCTCATTATTCTACAAATAAGCATGGGTTCTCTAACCATACTTCTAGGATAACTCAATCCACAAAGTGTCTTCTCGTGAGGGCTTTCACCATAAGGGGACCAATTTGGAGTTCATCCATTTCTACTTATTATTTACCATGACAAGACAATCATGAGTCATATTTACATCAAAAAATCTTGTGTCCATTACCCAACCTTTGTGCTACGGGGCTTTCTTCAAGGGTTGACATCAATGACAACCAACCTTAATCAACAGTCGACACATCTCTTCTAAGAGATAAGCTACCACCATTCTAGTTAGCTTGTGTGTTTTTTCATTTTACAATCTTTTGTAGTTTAGACAATCATTAATAGAATCCGAGATTTATTGTATTATTTTGTTCCTTTCCATATCTCTTTGTATTTCTTTGTTATATTTCTGCATTCATATTGTTCCCCAAAATAATCCGAATCAATAGAAAAATGCTTTATAGGCCCACAACCCAATTTACATGCACAAGGTCTTTCTCTTAGCATAAAACACAACCAAACAATGGCTTCCTTCAAGCACAACATGGTTGGTTCTCTCTCCAACACTCAACTCCTCCCTTGATGTTCAAAAACTATATGTCAAAATTGTCCCTATTCTGCATACAAATTTCCTTCTTCCCTCTTTTTTTTCTTGACTCTCACTCTTCCCCAAAGATGATTGTACTTTATCCCATGCTTCCCCAATAACTATGGGATGTGACTTCTCACACCCACCCTCTTACATGAGTTAAATGATTGGCTTTGGGAACACTCAACAACAAATATAAGGTTATACACAATGATAATAATTTAAGGAATGTGGGTTGGATTAATACCCATGAATAATCCGCCCTTGGACCCATCTCTCTTGTGGAATCATAGCCCCCCCATCGTTTTCATCCCTCTCATATCGCAACCAATAATTACTATTTATATTAATGATTTCAATGCACATAATGTACCATTTGTCCTTTGGCCACATTAAACCAATACGGGCTCTTCACCCCAACACATCGGCTCAACAACCTAATTCACATTTATACAATTACATTATAATTTGTGGGGATTAAAACTAGGGATGTTACACATGTTCTTAATAATGTGTATGCATTCCTAATAATGCCAACCTGGAGCTAACTTGGAATCTTATACGGAAGTTTGGGGAATGCAAAAGCAAGAAAGTCAGGAATGCATGCATGTTCCTAAGAATGTGTGCATGTTCTTGCATGAGTGCATTCTTGGGCACCCCATTGCCATTTTTTCGACCATCATCTTCATGTTCTCACCCTTATCTCGATTTTATATTTCACCATGTACTACAACTGATTTGTAATAAACTTGTAGAGTCAATGTAGACTATACTAAGTGTGGGAAATGATGCTAAAGACATCGATCATAAGCATAATAATAATAACGCAAATATTTTACTCTAGAAACCCAAATGAGAGAAACAACAATGAAATGGTTTTGTTCATATTTAAATTAATCTCACAGAAATTCATATTACAATGACTCTACTAGACAAAAATCCAATTTTAGCAATGGCTCTATAGCTTTCTTTGCATCTTGGTGATCACTAAGAAAAAGAAACAAAAATATATCATTTTTTCCTTGACGATCTTCTTCACCTATAATTGTGTCTTCAATACTTTGAGCATCAAATCAATCCACTTTGGATTTTGTTCTCTATCTAGATTTACCTTGTAGTCTCAAATTAACCTTCAAAATACCAACTCGCTTTTTTTGCCCCTTCTCAAACTAACGTGTCTCATTTATACATATGCACACTCCCATTGGAATGCTAAATAGTTCATATCCTTTCTCCACCAATGTTAGCGAATAACCTCCTTTTCCTTCTTCCCATAGTCCCACACCATGTGGTAGCCACTTCGCTACAACCAATTGTGTTTCTCATGTTGTTTTCCTTGTTTTTTATACCTTTTTCCTTGTATTTTTATGTTATTGCAAAGTACAAGTTGTAGAGGTATTCTTCCCTTCGACTCCCCCAATACCCCACATGCCATATCCTAAATGCATTAAGTCTTTGCATGGTTTCTTATGTGAAAGGAAGAGCAAAAAGGTGTCACCATACTCTAACTCCTTTCCTTTCCAACCACGTGCACTATGATCTACATGGTTTATGATGTGGGCCCTTTCCTTTCCAACCACATGCACTATGATCTCCACGGTTTATGATGCGAGATATGGAGCGTGGGTGCAAGACATAGGGTGTGGAGTTAGGTTCCACTTAACATTATAAGATCTCCATAAGGTTTTTCCTTAGTCAATCCTAAGGCTTTGCAAGGCTTTTAAAAACAAGTTTCAAGGGTTGTTAAGCATGACTTCAAGCGTTGTTAAGCACGACTTCAAGCGTTGTTAAGCACAATGCCAACCATAAAAATAAACACTTAACCATTTTGAATCTTCTTAATCCTTTTAGAATCACTTTTACTTTTACTAGGACGGTATAGTAAACATATAAACTTCAAGTTTCTAGCAAATGACATATGTGAATGTATTTGGTGCATATTTTGCATATTTTGTCGAGTAACATTTCTATTTCTAGTTTTAGATTTGAAAAAAAAAAAAATTCATTTTATATAAATTGTTATAGGATCATCCTTAACTAAATTGTACATTAAAATATATCTACCTACACCCATAAATTTTCAAATTCACGATTAAAATAAATTATTATGTAACTATATAAAACAAATAATACTTTAAAAAAAAATATATATATTTTACATCTACCTAATCATTTACTATTTATTTCACTATCTTTTTACCAAAAATAATCTAAAAGCCCATTAATTTACTTCGAAGAACCTACTACCCATAATTTTTCAAATTCACAATTAATACTTTAAAAAAATACATATCTTTTACATCTACCTAATCATTTACTATTTATTTCACTATCTTTTTATAAAAAATAATCTAAAAGCTCATTAATTTACTTAGAAGAATGTTGGTGAAAAGCCCTCAAAAAAACATATATATCATTGTAGGCTTTGAAAAAAATATATATGTGAATTGTCTTTTTATGTGGGTTTAATGGTTAGTAACATGTGTTTCTTTATAGGAGGTTACAATTTCAAATACATAGGGGTAGGGTATGTATACCTCCGTAGACTTTACTAGTCAAATGGCTGGACCTAGGGGTCCTTTATCCCACAAAAAAGAGGTCTCATACACCAATTTGGTATCTGACTTGGCAGTGACCTTAAAAATAGATTATTATTATTATTATTATAAAAAAAAAAAATTATACTACTAATTTGCTAGTTTCTGTCTCTGCGTCTTTCTTCTTGCTTGCGGCATTTCCTGAAATCAAATGCGCTATTTCTTCTTCTTGCTTGCGTCTTTTCCCGGAGCCAAATGCGCTAAGGGTAGAGCGTATTGAGATCAGTTATAAGTTTATGTATTATTTGATTTGAGTTGGTCACAGTTTCAATTTTCTGTACTATTTGATTTGAGTTGGGTCATTTGGAAATGGAAGGGGTAATTCAAAGCAGTCAGGCAACCAGTAACGAATTTGACAGACAGTTGGTTCTCAGTATCATGCGATCTGTGGAAGGTGCAGGTATTATCCCTCCTCCATCTTTAGAAATCGAAGATGATATTGGACGTGAGCATTTGGTGCAGGTGCAGGTGCGATCTGTGGAAGGTGCAGGTAATAGAGAGGAAGAGGAAGTAATTAGTAGTGATACAGAGGAAGATGAGGTTGAAGAGGAAGTAAATGGTAGTGATACAGAGGAAGATGAGGTTGAAGAGGAAGTAAATGGTAGTGATACAGAGGAAGATGAGGAACAAAATCGCAATGCTCGTGCGGCAGTAATGGATGCAGCGTTGCCAGAAGTTATAATTTGCAAGGAAAAGGAAAACGGGGATGAGGTGATGTGCCCAATTTGTCTTGACATGTTTTCCATTGGAGAGTCTGCAAAACAATTGTCGTGCAAACATCTGTATCACTCAAAGTGTATTTTCTTGTGGCTTGATCAAGATAAAAACTCATGTCCAATGTGCAGAGACGAGCCTGTATTACCCAGCTTGAAGGACGTGGATTAAATATTAGTTTTTATTTATTTATGGTATTTATTAGTAGGTTAAACATTTTTATGTGTTGGTTTTTTTCCGGTGATATTTTTAGTTTACTTTTATTTGGAATTCTGTAACAAATTGTTGAAATTTTTTTCGCAGAAAATTATATATATATATATATATATATATATAATATCTTTCATGTTATTTTGATAGTTTAAACATTTTTATGTTTTGTTTTTTGGGATATTTTCAATTTACTTTTATTTGGCATTCTGCAACAATGATTCTTTTTCACAGAAAATTGTTCTTATATATATATATATATATATGATATCTCTCATACTGTTCTGATAATTTAAACATTTTTGTTTGTTTTCATGGGATATTTTTTATATATGATATCTCTCATAAGATTTTGGTAGGAATAACGAATGAAAAGGAAGTGACTGTCTTTATCTCTATGTTGTTATCACACTATTTCATCTACTATTGATAATTGAGTAAATTTCACCAAATATATCACAAACTAGCATGAACCATATTTTAGAATCTCAAAAACCATGGAGAATATGGTAAAACAATCATGGAGGGAAAAATCAATTTATAGTTCGACTAGACTGGAGAGCTATGTGCCCCTTAGTACATTTTGCATGCAACTATGTAACAACTCCTCATAGTTAGTCTTGTTGTTCCTATTACAACAATAACATTAAATTCTATGGTCCACTAAGTGTCATGCTCACTTTAAGGGTTGAGTTTGTGAAGTAAATCTCATATTATTTGGATTGTTTTACTCAATGAAAGTTACATAGCCATAATTGTTCAACAAGTGACATCACATGGGCAAAAATATGACAAGAAGCCCCATTTTCCTTTGTTTCCTTTTTCAAGGAAAATGTGTAGCGAAGCCCTCCTCCAACCATTTTAACAATCTCAATGAGAGTAAAATTATGTTGCAGTTTGTTTTCCCATGGATTGTAAATCCCACACGATTTAATTATTTTGAGTGAGATTCATGAATGGTTTTCATACCAAAATCCACCCCCACCTTCCATTTGATCTTTTCATAAGGGGAAATGTTTCCCAACTCACTCCAAGATTCAAAGAGAGTCATAAAGAAGAGAAAAAAGCAGAGAGAGAGCCATCTCCATCATTCTGTATTTAGTTTTTTCAATTGGTGACTATACAAAGCATTTAGTCTCTTTCCCCAATAAATGTTTTCAATTGTTGGCACATTTTTTCATTTAATATTGGAGTAATTGTTTTGAATACTAATGTTGATTGGAGATAAAAGTATTGGTATCTTGTTTATCATTGTGTCTAGGTTCCTTGTGAAGATTCTACATTTGATTTTTCCTCTCCAAGGTCTATGGGAATGCCAAATTTGCAGGGGGATTCCGTCAATGTTTTATTCTCTTCTCATATCATGTTTTCATTCCATTTAAGCTTAGGGATATATTATATTGCATTATTCACTCACACTTTTATTACAATATATTGTTGGGTGTTATTTGTTCACCCTATGCATCAAATCACATAGAATGGCATGGTGACTCCAGTAGGGAGCTTTAATCTCATCATTTGTTTGAGTTAGGGAACCTTCTTTGTTATTTTTTCTAATAATCATGCACATCATTTATATGTTTTTCCCCAAAACACGATTTTGAGGCTTCTCAACTTCAATTTTTTTTAATTATGTTGATCACTTTTTCATATTTAGAAGAAGGATCAACAATGAGGGGAAATTTCATGGGGTCTAAGAGTGCCTCCATTTTTATAAAGGTGGTGCTCCTTTTTTCAATATCATATATCCTTTATCAAATTTAATAAATATGATGGGAGAGTTATATGTATCAAAAATCTGTATGATATTTAACTTTCAAGAAAATTAAAGGTTCTTGAGGAAACCAAGAATTCTATAAGGATAGATCGATGCATGAGAAAGAGCTAGGCAAAGCTAGACATCTGCAACACTAAATAAAGGTTTATGTAAATAATGCATTTCTCAACAAAATATATATTTTTCCTCTGCTCTAAAATGTCAGTAAGAGAAACCATCAAGAGTTAAGTTGGAACAAGATAAAATGAAACATGGCTTAGGGATTGTAAAGAACTTTAAAGGACTATTGATCTATCAATCAAAAGGGTTTGAACAAAACCATATACTGAAAATCCCTCTAATCAATTATCAAGATGAGACCATAAAAATAATATGATTCTTAAAATAATTCTCTGTGGATCTTTTCAAATGAATCTAAAATGTAAATTGTTTATACATCAAAGATAGCATGGGCCATGGAATTTACTAATATTTATGACACAAATAAACAAGAAGTGAAACATGTTCTCTAGTGATCAAGGATGGGGCTCCTAGACCTATAAATGTATGAGATATCCCAAAAGAAGAAAATAGAGAAGAAATTATCCAAATCCCTATTCCATTGGTGACAATACCAATACAAAAAACATGCCAAATGACTATTGGATGAAAAAACAATGAGTGGAAAACCTTTAGAGGATTTAGTTACAACCATGGTGGAAACAACATATTATATAAACCTTCGAATGTCTTTGACTGTTTCTTTTATAATGTTTTCTCCATCCTCCTAACAATTTCTTTGGAAGCTAAGGAGTTTTCCCCTTCCAATTTCTCATGTAATTTTCCTTCAACAAAATAATGATCTTGTCACCCAATCCATGCATTATTAATCATTGGTAATTTTGAACCAAGGAATTAATTCCTTTAGCTAGGGCCCACTCTATATGTTCAAAAATTTCATTTTAATAAACTTTTCCTTAGTATTTTAATGCCACATGCCCAAACTAGTCATGACTATTTTAATTTGTTGGGTAGGATAATGCGAATATAACTCTAGGAAACCACTTTTATGATTCTCTTGATATCTTCACATTTCCAAAAAGCTCTTGTTTCTACAATTTGGACCTCTATAGCTCAATCTATGGTCTTGAGAAATAAAGCTTCTAAATCAAGGGTACTTTAGGCAGTGACGTGGACCTTTTGCCTTTCCTGGAAGTTATCCTTTCAACTTTTAGTGTTAAGTCCTCTATGGTAGGTATGACATAATCCTTACTTTCCTGATCCAACATGGAAGTCTCATAGAGTTTCATGTTTTCCACATTCACTATTGAGTAAATGCACATGTATAGGGGTAGACTTAGTCTATAGGAATGATCACACTTCTTCTCTAATACTTTAAAACCACTACACCACAAATCCTTGATCTTCTTACCAGGACCCTATAGCCTTTCTTTGTTTAGATACAACCAAACTCTGTCTCCTACCTTGAATTTTTTCTTAGTTTTGTATTGATCATGTCAGGCCATGTACCTTTATATGACTTCAATGTTTCCTATACTTCAAATGAATTTGACTAATATTTTCAACAAATTTATCCACTTTATATGTTTCTCATATGATGTATTCCCTCACTCCTCTTTGATGTCCATATACAACATCCAAGGTTGAAGGAGAAAAATACCCAAACCAAGTTTCAAAAGGGGACTTACTGATACAAGTATGGATTTCTATATTATAAGAGTGTTAAATATAGATCATGTTTTCATCCTAGGTATTTAGATGTTTCTGATTGTAACCCTTCAAAAGATGAATCAATGTCCTTTTGATTACTTCTATCTACCCATATATTTGTGGATGGAAGGTTGTAGATCTCTTCAACTTGGTGTCCATATTTTCCCAAAGTGTGGTGCAAAAGGCATTAATAAATCTAGTATCCCTATATGAGATGATGCTCCTTGGTATCTCAGAGCGCACCCATAGATATTCAAAGAACATGTTTACTTCTTCTTGTCCTTTGATGGTGTTGTTACAAGACATAAGAATGCACATATTTCTAACCTTGTCAACTACCACAAATAGATAGTCAAGTCCCTTCCTAGTTGTTGGAAAACCACCCACAAAATCTATGGAAATGCTTTCCTAAGGTCGAGTGGGTATAGGAAAGGGATGGTATAAAACTTGATTTCTATTATTGGGCTTGTTGGTACAAAAAAGTATGCAACCTATAATGTACTGAGCTACATCTTATTTTATTTTGGGCCAATACACATACATTTGTAGGTTGGCAATTTTCTTCCCAACACCAAATTGTCCTACAACCTTGGAGGTGTAATCCTCTATGGTAATATTTAGTATTTCACCTTTAAGGACACAAATCTTGTCTAGCCTATAGATAAACCCATTCTAGAGGTGATAGTCAATCTTAATGTCACCTTATTCTGCATGAATTTAGCCCTATAGCTATTGAAACACCTCTTTAAAGTCTTAATAATATGTGTATGTCTCTTTGTATGTATCATGGATAAAAGGATCCATGTGCATAAAATTTCCCAAAGATATAATATTGGATGTAGTGGCCTTGAAAGTATGTCTTCCAACTTATTAGTGTTTCCATTCTTATATTTGATGACTAGATGAAACTACTACAAAATCCCCATCCACTTGTAGTGTTTGGTTTGATGAAGGTCCCACTTCTTAATAACTTGAACCATGTCATAGAGTTTCTTATCATTCTTAGGGTAGTTCACGAGTCCCCCATGAAATATTTCAAATTATAACATACCCACTTAACTCCCTACATCAAGGTTGCTCCGATAGAATATCCACTTGCATCTGTCTCCACTTCTAAAGGCTTCTACAAGTTAGTCAATGCAAGAACTAGTGCTTGAATAATATTTTATTTCAACTCATCAAGAGTTTTCTATTGATTATCTCACCACTGGAAACTATTACCACTCTATGTTATGTCATAGAGTGGTGAATCTACCATTGAAAAGGATGTTATGAACTTCCACAACTAGTGAGATACCCAAACAAAGCTCTTAAATTCAATGACATTAGTAGGAACTGGACACTTGAGGATAGTCTCCATCTTCACAATATATATCTTGAGTTCCAATCCACCAATAATCGTTAAGAAATCTCCCATTTCTTAAGTTTATCCAACAATTGGTGTTTTTTTAGAGTCTTTAACACATACATGAGATGTGAGATGTGGTTTTCACAGATAAATACACTATTACAAATGGATATAAATAAGGACGCAATACATCATTCATCAATCACATATATGTATTTGATGCATTACATAAACCAAGAGGCATGACTATCTATTGATACAAACCTTTCCTTGTCATGAGTGTAGTCTTCCAGATGTCTTTGTGAAATATTTGGAATGTTGCAATTGATCTAACATATCATCAATCCAAGGAAAAGTGTATCGATTCTTGAGTGTGATATTGTTCAAATCTCCATAGATAATACACATTCACCAAGTCCCATCCTTATTGGGTGCTATGCTGATAGGTGGCACACAATATGAGTTCCTTGTTTAATTACTCCCTACTCCAACAACTACTACAATTTTTTATTCACTTTGTCCACTTCCAGAACATACTATCTATACAACCCAATATTTGGTAATGGGGAGTCAAGAAACAACTATATCTCATGCTCCATGTCCCTCTTAGGTGGTAACCCTTTAGAGTCATAGAAAAATCCTCTGTAAGCATAAACAAACTCCTCTAGATGTCATTTCTACTCTTTGGTGCATCCCTCCTATTATGGATCTAACCTCCCTGACCCCTCACATATATAGAATAATATATTTTCCATATAATAAAGGCCAACATTAGTTAATAAGGCCTATTTAATAAATATGAACAAGTCAATGTAAGAAGACCTAATAGAAGCTTCCTCTTCTCGAAAGATCTTCATCTAGAATGTTCTTTAGAAGATAGAATTAGTATAAATAAGAGTAGGATGCATGAGAAATCTTTGTCTTATGAATTATTGTAATAAAGCGTTGCTTTTCTAGAGGTTGCCCCCTCAAAGAGACAAGTGAACATTGCTCCCATTTCAATAAAGGTATCATTTTGGTGTGTTATTCTCTACATTATGTTGTTCTGTTGGTAATTTCCGTTATATTCATGTTTCTGCATTATATCACATAACCAAGTGCATAACAAGTTGTATCAGAGCACTTTACTTGGCAGGAATTGTGGGTTACATTTTTTTCCAAGGTAGAGACATGTTCTGGTGTCTTTAAACTATAGTGATCTGTCGTTCAACACATAAATTTGAGGTCAAGGAAGCATAAACATAGGAAAAACAAGAGGTTCTTAAGCTCACATTGTTGGACACCCTTGTAACCCCTGTTTGTACCCCTTCGATTGGTAATGCATCAGACAACACCTGTATACAAACTTGTTCTTCCAAGTACCTTTGGTATATAGGGAGCCCCCGTAGGTATCCTGAAACAACCATAGATCAATTGATCAACCACTTGAATTCTATAGTGTCACCGATAAAAGCACTTGGGAAGATACTCTCTATTACCTAGGTAATTGGGTAGTGTGGCTAAGGGTATAGTCTAGCCTCCTTAGTTGGTTCCTTGAGATATTGGTCCGAGTACTACTGTCCTATCCCACACGTATATCAGAGCTATAGCACAGGGAAAAACCTTATTTGTAGGCACCCAAAAAACCCTAACCCTTGGGACGGAAACAAAACAAAAACAGAACATATAAGATCTATTGCAATGCAACCATGCCTCCTACATTTGGGTTGCGAAATTACTACACATTTTTTCCTATTACAGATTTGGGCATTTTGACATTGTAGTATTATTGAAATCATAGTATAACTCTATAGGGGTGAAAAGTAAAAAGAAAATAAGAAAATAAAAGCGAAAAGAAAGACATATCTCATTGGATTCCTCTTTCCGCCATGGTCATTTTGATACCTATCATTTTTAACCTTTTTTTACATTCCCACACCCTTATTTGAGACCTATCTCATTGGATTCCCCTTTTTTCCCTGATCATTGTGATACCTATCATTTTTAACCTTGTTTTTACCTACCCGCACACTTATGTGAGACCTATCTCATTAAATTCCATGTTTCTCCCTGATCATTATGATACCTCTCATTTTTAATTTTTTTTTACCCCGTGGACCCATACCATTCCCAACACCCTTGTTTCCTGTTTTTCCCATTGGTCTCCTCTCATTTCCCTGGGCATCGTAGTATATATCACTTCTCTTCTTTATTGTCTGTGGACCCACCCGTCATCCCCTCATGGCTCCCACCCGCCAAGGAGAAACCAATCCAAAACTAAATAATGACCTTAATACCCTTCGGGCCCAAGTAAATAGGGACATTTCGACCATTCATTAAAAAATGGACCACATCCAAGCCCATATCGGTAGCCAAATTGTTGAAGTTCATTCTGCTCTCAACGAATTCATGAACAAATTCTAGAGTCCTTCCTGCTCTGACCCACCTCTCTCTACCGAAGGTGTTGACTCCAACCAGCCTCTACACTCTCATTCCAACTCCCTACCTCGTGACCCCCATATCCCCAAAGTCGTCGTCAACAAATTTGATGGATTGAATCCACAAGCCTAGGTTACTCATATGGAACAATATTTCTCCCTACATGGTATCACTAATGAGTTAACCAAACTTCGTTACGAAATTCTCTATTTGGATCTGGAATTATAGAAATGGTGGCAATGGAATCACAATTCATGCCAAGAGTATGTTGATTGGTGACAATTTGTTTCATAATTGTATGAACACTTTGACACAAACACCCACCATTTAGGACATTTGACCAAGTTGAAATAGTCCAGAACAATGGAATATTTTATTTCTACCTTTGAGCACTTGTATTTCCAAATGGAGGGCATGACATATGCTCTCTTCAAGGAATGATTTATCAGTGGCCTCAAGGATGAAATTTACGCCCAGTTCATCATGGCTCTCCCTTATACTTGGTTGGAAGCCACTAAGCATTCCAATGAGGCACAACAGGTCATCTTGGCCCAGAGCAGAAAACCTGCTTTTGTCCCCCACCCTAAACCCAACACCCTTGCCCCTCAGGCCACTCCTTTCAAGGTACAAAATTTAACACGAGAAGAAATGGATGAATTCCAACTCAAGGGTCTTTTCTATAATTGTGTATTGGCCCTTAGCTACATCTTATTATATTTTAGGCCAATACACATACATTTGTAAGTTCCCAATTTTCTTCCCAACACCAAATTGTCCTACAACCTTGGAGGTGTAATCCTCTATGGTAATATTTAGTATTTCACCTTTAAGGACACCAATATTGTCTAACTTGTAGATAAACCCATTCTAGAGGTGATCGTCAACCTTATTGTCACCTTATTCTACATGAATTTGGCCATATAGCGATTGAAACACCTCTTTAAATTCTTAATAATATGTGTATGTCTCTTTGCATGTATCATGGGTAAAAGGAACCATGTGAAAAAAAGTTCCCAAAGATATCATATTGGATGTGGTGGCCTTGAAAGTATGTCTTCCAACTTATTAGTGTTTCCCTTCTTATATTTGATGACTAGATGAAACTACTACAAAATCCCCATCCACTTGTAGTGTTTGGTTTGATGAAGTTCCCACTTCTTAATAGCTTGAACCATGTCATAGAGTTGCTTATCATACTTACGGTATTTCATGAGTCCCCCATGAAATATTTCAAATTATAGAATACCAATTTAACTCCCTACATCAAGGTTTCTCCTGTAGAATATCCACTTGCATTTGTCTCCAGTTCTAAAGGATTCTACAAGTTAGTCAGTGCAAGAACTAGTGCTTGACTAATATTTCATTTCAACTCATCAAGAGTTTTCTATTTATTATATCACCTCTGGAAACTATTTGTAACATCCCCGACCACCCATGCCGGGCCACCATACACAAGAAAAACTCTTTTATTCTCTCTGCGGAACATATTGTAACATACCCAACATCTAACTGAGCTATGCCACATAAAATTTTCGAACTGCATGCAATTAAAACATATACACACAGAACCTTTGCGAAACTTCATATATAAAACGTAAAAAAACAAATACATTATGTAAAAGCACGAATTCATACTGAAATAAAAGTAAACATAGACATGAAGCATATATAGGAAATACCCATAAGCATACAGACAATTATAACCATGCATAGGGTAAACCAATAAAAATGAACACGTAAATAATAATGTAACATGTAAATTTATCACACAATTGGCACTTATCTTGGTAATAATATCACCAACTACATGCAGACCTTCCACGAGCCTCCCATTCTTAGACCACACTACTCATCTCTTTCAGCAGTGGGTCACCCCCGAGCTGGGACTAAACTCCACTCAGGTAAAGGGATTCCTAACCAGGATAATGGATCTTAGACAACATGACAGGCTCTGTCACAGGTGCCTATTCAAACTAACATCCTATATTCCCTCATTCCCCACATACCTATCCCACCCTAGGAAGTGTGCCCCTTCTCTGCTCAACATTCCTTCGGCTGCCCCAATTCCTTTCTGGGATTTAGCAACAAGCCATACATGAAGTCTCAGAGCCCTGTAGCTGTAGTTTAGCACCTTCAAGAAAACAATTCCCAACAATTCTCTCATCTAGAGATAAACTGCTCACGAGCCGGACAACTCGCCTCTTCAATCCATCTCCCAAGCTAACCAGCTACTCAAAACAGGTATTGTTATGATACAAGTTTAGGTACAGTGACAGGAAGGTATGAAGAATAACTGATTGCGTGAGTGAAATGGTTATGGAATCATGGCTGAATGATGGAAAGAATGGATGAATCCTCGAAAGAATCCCCCCCGGGAAATGAATTAAGTCAAAACAATATGTATGCATGTCCCCAACTTAACACTTATCATGTTGGGAGCTACTTTGGCCCACTTGTCCCCATCTTTATAACTTAGGATAAAATAATTATCCATACATTATAATTAAGAAATATTAATATAATATTCCTTTTTGGCTTAATCTCCCTAGCTTAGCCCCTTTCCTTAACTTTTAACCCTTCCCTTTCCCTAACTAGTGGAGTTTAGTCCCCAATACTCTTTTATCATGGTCGGTCTACGCACAACAATGTATTTTATATTAATGCTGAGACATATACAAAAGTAGGCGCACTGGCCTTTAACATCTAGGCTCTCGGGCCTAATAATCACAAAACTGGCTCACCAGCCTATAAAACACAACATATACACAAAGGCTCCTTGGCCTCAAAATCGTGCGCGATATCTTGGAATGTGCACACTTCATCATTTTACTGTGTAGTACATGCATGCACTATTCCATGAAAGGTGCATACGAAATTTATATCAAACATCTCATGAGCTTAAGTACATTTTCATTTAAATTACAATTGGGTTCAGCCTAAGGATATTACAATCCCCTCCCCTTATTTATGCAATGTCCTCAATGCATTATGTACTCATATACAACAAAATTTCAAAAATCCCCAAAAAGATGCGGGTATTCTGCCCGCATTGCATTCTCATGTTCTCAAGTAGTGTCCTCAGGACCGTACCAGGTCCATTGGAGCTTTACAAGCTCTATGGATCGATTCTGGAGCTGTTTGATTTTCCGATCCAGAATGCATATTGGATGCACTTGAAAAGTGCCTTCTTGCTCCACCTGAATGACATTACAATCAATAACATGTTTAGCATCAAGTATACATTTCTTGAGCAATGATATATGGAATACATTATGAACAGACATAGATGTAGAGAATGCAATAATATAAGCTACTAGAGAAATCCTCTCTAGGATTTCAAACGACCCACAATAACGAGCTGCCAACTTTGAACAATTTCCCAACTTCAAGAAACTTTCGTTTGCCTTCACTTTCAGGAATACATGGTCCCCAACTTTAAATTCCCTGTGAGTTTTGCCCCTATCAACATAGATTTTCTTATGGTTAAGGTTTCTGTGGTGAGATTTATGTTCAGAATTAATCAGAAGAACCACAATATTGTCTTTTATTTGTCAACGTTTTAGATCCACAACAGGATCCATCTTCAGGACATAATAGCCTGAGGGAAAATGCAAGAGAGAAACCTAGATTAATATTATTTGGTCGATTGTAGGAAACCTAGAAAGTCGACTCAATAAAAATCTTAGGGTTTATTAAATGATTTTCATATTAATTAGTTAGAAACAAGTTTATTTTTAATTTTATAATTTAATTAGTATTATAATAATGTTATAGTTAGTATTTTAAGTTAATTAAAGGTCCGATTCTAATTATATTAGAGATAATCTTAATAATATTATTATTTATAGTTTATTTTAATTTAGAACTAAATAATAATAAATATTATATTAAAGAAATATTTTTACCTTTAGAAACTATGTTGTAGGCTGGTTATTAGTTAAAAAGAGGATTGAATTAGTTTATTTGAGGTAATATTATTATTGTTAAGGACTATTTAGGGTTTAGTTTTTAGAATTAATTTAGGGGTTATAAGTATTCCGGGGATATTAATAACTATAAATAAGTATTATAGTTTAGTTGATTAATCAGTTTAAGTATTCTACTCTAGACATTTATAAAAGTCTAGGGTAGAATACTTAAACTAATTAATCAACTAAACTAGTTTTACTCATTGATAACTAAACTAGTTTTACTCATTAATAGTCCTAGAATACTTATTTATACTCATTAATATCCCTCGAATACTTATAACCACTAAATTAATTCTAAAAAATAAACCCTAAATAGTAAGAAATCCATAACAATAATAATATTGCCTCAAATAAACTAATTCAATCCTCTTTTTAACTAATAACCAGCCTAAAGCATAGTTTCTAAAGGTAAAAATATTTCTTTAAGATAATATTTATTATTATTTAGTTCTAAATTAAAATAAACTATAAATAATATTATTATTAAGATTACCTCTAATATAATTAAAATTAGACTTTTAAATAACCTAAAATACTAGCTATAACATTATTATAATACTAATTAAATAAAAAAATTAAAAATTAAAAATAAACTTGTTTCTAACTAATTAATATGAAAATCATTTAATAAACCTTAAGATTTTCACTGAGCCGACTCTCTAGGTTTCCTACAATCAACCAAATAGTATTAATCTAGGTTCCTCTCTTGCATTTTCCCTCGGGCTATTATGTCATGAAGATGGATCCTGCTGTGGATCTGATACATCGACAAATAAAAGACAATAATGGGGTTCTTCCGATTAATTCTGAACATAACTCTCACCACAGAAACCTTAACCATCAGATTACGTCCTTGTACGGAAGGGAGATTCTGGATGAAGTTCGTAAACTTGAGAAACTCAGAGTAAAAATCAAGAGAAGGGCAACAGACTTAGACTTCCTAAAACGCTGCAGAGATAATAACGTCCTACCTAAATTCGCATGCATTGAACACAGAATTAAAATTAATTGGAATAAAAATGCATTCCCCACATTAGGTAAATCTATAGTCAAAGGAAAAATTAAGAGAAGCAGATGCGTGCCAGAGTCCCTGTCAATAACCGCCCTCTGACTCCACTTGAAGTTATCTCACACCATACATCCAGAAATGTGGAAAAAAGTGGACGCGTTAGCTACATTGAAGGCTGAGAACGTGGAGAGAACATATCGTGCCAGACAACATATAAAATTCTAATGACTCCTCAACAAGAAAGACGCAGATGTTAATGTTTATGCCATTATTATAGTTCTTTGCATTTCATTAGATAAGAGCATAATAAGAACAAGATCACTGAGAAATACACATTTACAAGAGACACAACATTTATCCTGGGA
>SNQJ01S0199440.1:17084-33674 GCA_010110895.2 Picea sitchensis | reverse complement strand
CATGTCCCCAACAAGATCTGGGTACAAGAACATGGGACTTGAACTAGTCGAGCCTTTGTAATATCGATTGTGATAAAATCGACCTCAACTCATGGGGGATGAGAAAAAATATGATGGAGCGGGAAATCCTTTTAAAATGTTGCTCAAGGAAGCCATTTCACGACAAAGGAACGCGATGATGGACAACTTTTCACAGATCCTTCGACGACTTCCCAAAGGAGATGCATCTTCATCAAGCGACCATGCAACCCCCTTCAAGGTACAAGTAATTTTTTATATTCCATTATTTGAAGTACTTATAGATGTGGGTGTTGTAGATAAATGGTTGAACCTAATCGAAGGGTATTTTTCGGTCCATAATTTTTCCGATAGGAAAAATATTACTTTTGCACTTCTCAAGGTCATACCCCATGTTAAGGTCTAGTGGGATACATACTTTGAGAAAAGGGACACATAGGAATATGTAATATTTGTGTTCTCCCCCACTTAGGATTCCTTCAGGTATTCCATTAAAGAACAATACTACCCAGTTGTAAGCTACGAGGACCAATACATAAGATGGACCACACTGCGTCAAGAAAGGGACCAGACAGTACAAGATTTCACCAATATTTTCCACACTCTTCACACCAAATTGGGTATCAAAGACTCTGAATGAAATATGGTGCTCAAATACCATTGTTATCTACATAGATACATTCAAACATAAATGGATTTTCTGGATATCGCATCATTAGGTGCAGCTTATAGATATTATTTCAAGATCGAGAAATAATTTAAGCATAAGAGGCAAGAGTTTGGATCTGCAAATTCATCACAGTTGAAGCAGGAAAATGAGGTCGAAATACAAAAAACAAGGAATATAGAAAATATGGCCTCTCTCAGGACAACCAGTCCAAGCCCTAACCTAAGAAGGGTAATTAGAAGTCGAAGAAGGACACGGGAAAGTGGTGTGAATACCACAAAATCCCTTGTCACAACACCAAAGAATGTCAATCCATGTAGTTATTGGTGGCCAAGATAAAAGATTCCAAGTTAGAGGCAGATTCTGACTCTGAATCAAATCCATAAAGTGGGAAGCGGATCATCAATTTTGAACCCAATGCCACTATAGCTACCACCAAATTTCATCCAAGAGAACCAAAAGAACCAGAGGAAGGGGGGTGACTCTTTTACTCATAGATGTAGGTAAAGAGGACTCCATTGCATTTCATTGTTGATAGCAATAGTCAGAAGAACCTAATCTCAACATAGGTCATCAAGTGATTGGACCTACTGATAACACTGCACCCGCAACCCTAGAGCATCAGATAGCTTCGCCAAGGATGAGATCTCCACATTAGCCAATCGTGTCATCTTCCCTATAGATTCAAGCCGTTCAAAGATGAGGTATGATGTGATATTTATCCCCTTTAAGTTTGTGATTCTCTTTAAGGCAAACCATATTTTTGGAAGATACATGATGTGTATGAATCTAGACCTTAAAGCGACACGAAACTTCAGTAGAAGTTGGCAAGTCCCAAGAAGATCCAAAGCTCGGTTAATGTGGTTGGGTCTGGCCAATCACGAATTCCTTAGATCTTAGATGGATCCACATGTACCCCATGCTCATAAAAAATGTATCCCAAGTATTGGACCTTGTTCATTCCAAAGGAGCATTTTTCAAAGTTAGCACATTTTCCACCCAAAGTAATAATAACACTTCCAAGTGGGCACATTTTTCCAAGTTGGTAGTATGAGTCTTTAATATCTACTAAGAAATGAAATAAGGTCATTTCACAGACCAGGAAGTTTGTATTCTTTGTGATCTGTGCTTTCAGTAAGTAGATGGTGAATTCCACATCTGTGACCTCTACAAAGATCCTCTCTTTGAAGCAAAAGCAAGTGGACGGGATCATGGAAGAGTGCAAAGACATCGTCTACTCACCCATCGAGGTACCAACGCACTGCCAAGTCAAGAGTAGAATTGATCTAACCCCTACTATTGCATTGCCTAATGGACCAGTGTATCATCGCTCACTGATGGAAAATGACGAAATCGAGTGCCAGATCCAAGAGATTCTTCAAAAGCGGCACATTTGACCTAGCTCCTCCCCTTGTGGAAGCCCGATTGTGTTGGTGCAAAAGAAAGATGTGACTTTGTGGCTCTACATTGATTATAGATCATTAAATAAAATCACAATCAGGAACTGGTACCCAATTCCCTGAATTGATGACCTTATTCACCAACACAAGGGGGAAAAGTTCTTCAGTAAGGTTAACCTAAAATATGGCTACCACCAGGTTCCCATCGAACTAACTTATGTATGGAAGAAAACTTTAAAATCTAAATAATGTCTCTTTGAATGGATGGGCATGCTCTTTGGATTAACAAATGCACCAAAACATTTCATGAGATTGATGGATGATGTATTGATACCCTTCACGAATTATTTTTTTGTAGTATATCATGATGAAATCCTCATCTTCAGCAAAACTTAGGAGGATCACATGTAGCATATTCAATAGGTTTTGGCCACTCTGCGACAATACAAGCTATGTGCCAACTTGGAAAAATGCTCCTTTGGCATGAAAAAGGTCCAATAATTGGGCTACATTGTTGATGAGCATGGGGTACATGTGGAACCATCTAAGTTCCAATTCATTTGTGACTGACCAAACCCAACCACATTAACCAAGATTTGGATCTTCTTGGGACTTTCCAACTTCTACCGAAGGTTTGTGTTGGGATTCTCCCATATTGCATGGGCCCTCAATCAAGTAACCACTGGTGGTGGAAAGGAAACTTTTGCATGGGGGTAGGAACAACAACAAGCATTTGATGATCTAAAGCATCGCTTGTGCTCAGCTCCAATACTCTCCTTACCAAATCTGCAACAACCATTCGAGATTGAGACTGATGCCTCCAACTATGTTGTAGGAACATTTCTCACTCAACACGATCATCCAATAGCATACCATAGTGAGACACTCTATGATATTGTCTGGAAATACCCCACCTATTACAAAGAAATGTATTCCATTGTAAAATCATGTCATCAATGGAAACATTACATTCTGGGAAAGGAGAAATTAATCCACACTGATCACAAGCCTCTATAGTTCATACATACATAGGATAAGTTGCAGAATAACCACCACAAAAAGTGGTCCACATACCTACAACAGTTCCATCTCAACATAAATTATAAAACATGGAGCCCAAATCTTGTCGTTGACTACCTCATTCACCCTCTCATTGCTTCCCTTACCATAGTGCTCCATTCCTATGGGAATGAGGCATGTGTGTGGCCCTAACTTTATCAACATGACCTTAACTTCATCACCACCTATCATCTCTTGCGTATAGGCATGAATGTCATCGATTTTCACATCTAGGATGGATTGTTATGCGATCCGAGCCACCTCTATGTTCCCAAAGGAGAGCGTGCAAAGATGATTTGGGAGCCTCACTACAGTCAGATGGTAGGACATTTTGGCATGGAGAAAACGGTGGTCGTTCTAGAGAAACATTTTTACTAGACAAAAATTTGGCAAGATGCCAACAAGTATGTCATATCTTGCACTCCCTGTGCCATTTCCAAGCCAACCATCAAGAAGAAAGGCTTATACACCCCTCTTCTTAATCCCGAGAGGCCTTGGGAATCCATATCGATGGATTACCTTTTTGGACTTTCGTCTACCAAGCATGACAATGATTGTGTATTTGTGGTGGTTTATCGGTTTTCAAAAATGTCCATTATCATAGATTGCAAGAAGAGCATCACAGTGGAATATGCTTCCAAGCTCTTCTTCGAATGGGTGTGGGTCCATTTTGGGATACCACATACCATCACCTCAGATTGGGACAATAGGTTCCTCAACACATTTTGGTCGAGTCTATGCTCACCGTTGGACACCAAGCTCACTAAATCCACTATTTTTTGTTAAATTTGGCAGCATCGATAGTCATTCTCTAATGAGAGGCAATATGGGCCACCCTGAGGCTAGCTAGGGAGATCTGGAGAATCAACCAGTCTTTTGAGGTATTGACAAAAGCCAAGGGGAACGATGTGAGTCTAATTCAAAAGTTAGGGGGAACGTACAACCCCTATGAGCATAGCCAGTATAGTGAAAAATTCATGGGGAACGTACAACCTCTGTGAGCATAGACAGACTAGTGCGGAAGTTAGGGGGAACATACAACCTCTGTGAGCCTATTCAAACCTTGTGAACCATGAGAAAAATTCAAGGTATCTAGCAAAAGTTAGGTTGAATGTAAAATTCCTATGAGATAGAAACAAACGATATTCCTAATATTACAAATGATGTAATTCTATTGATCTAGTGCGTTGGCATGTGTAAACATCATCCACCATGGAGAGAATTTTGAATTTCCTTGTCAAGAGTTGTAACTAAAGTGTAATGTTGAGTTGCAACTAAAATCTTGAGTCTAGTTCTATTTTAGTAATGTTGATTTGCAACTAAAGTATTGAGTCTAGAACTAAAGTGTAATGTTGAGTTGCAACTAAAGACTTGAGTCTAGTTCTATCTTAGAACTAAAGTGTAATGTTGAGTTGCAACTAAAGTCTTAAGTCTAGTTTAAGTTCAAACTAAAGCATGTCAGTCTCAAGTCTATTTCTAAGTTCGAACTAAAGTGTATTGCTGAGTTGTAACCAATCTCAAGTCTAGTTCTAAGTTTGAACTAAAGTATGAAGCTGAGTTATGACTAATGCATGCAATCAGGTTACTATTTCGAGCTTCTCCTCTTGCCCTCTTCAGCCTATATAAGAAGAGGTCAAACCCTCTCCTCAACACAGTTTCACAACACAGTTCTACAACACAATTTTGAAATAGAGTTTTCATATGCAGGTTGAGGGTGAAGTAATAGAGGAGGACATCAGTGATAAAGAGGCAGCATATCAAAGGTGTATTTCAACAAGGTCTTGTAAGTATTTTTCAGGTCAGATTCATCTTGGCAAGCTCTTTGAGAGAAGTACATTCATGGTCGATATTTGTAAGAGATATTACATTATTAATGCAATAAAGGAATATTGTTTGTTGGGGTTTTTCTCCCTGTACAAGATTTCCCTAGGGTATATGTGTTGTTGATATGCATGTTTACTTATCTACATAATTATTGCTATTCGATTAACATTTTAAATTGTTGAAGTGTATTAAGATGGAATCAAAGTATTGAAGAAAATAAAAGAATTAATCCGCATAAGAAATAAAGCTCATAATTTAACAATTTCCACCCCCAAACTGATGGTCATACAGAGGTTGTCAATCATATTATTGTGCACATCCTACGCATGTACAAATCTAGGAATCCACGTACATGGGATGAGAGTATTCCCTATGTTCAACACAACTACAATAGGTCTCTCCATAGCTCCACCAGCCACAACCCATTTCAGGTGGGGATGAGATTCCAACACTTGGGTCTCATTGATGTTGCACTACATCTTGAAACCACAAAAGAAAAATATTCCCATGTTCAGTATGAGGCCAAAAAAGCCACCAGATTCATTGAGGGGATTCAACACATCTGCCAATAGGTCCATGAGATTTTGCATAAATCCAATGCTAAGTAAAAGTAGTGCCATGATCAACACTCGGTACTGCACCAGTTTCAGGTGGGAGACAAGATTTGGTTACATTTGTAGAAAGAGAGCCTTACAAGTCCACATTGGAATATCGTCCCACTTTGCTATGGGCCTTACACTATAACCAAGGATGTGGGTAGCAATGCTTTTGAGATAAACACTCCACCCTTCCTTAGCTTGCACCCAATGTTCAATGTGGACCTCCTTCAGCCATATTTTCCACCATTATTGGACACCTCATGGATCATAGAATAGTTGACACCAACATATATAAACCCTAACAGGAAGGAATAGGAATCCTTTGATCAGATAGTGGACACACGGGTCAAGGGAATTCACCAACAGAGGATCCATGTTTATCGGGTTGTCAAGGCAGGGAAGCTACTACACCAAGGCAAGTAGCCCACCGAGGGACAAATTCATAAGAATTTTCCTCACATGATTGGGGCAATCAAAACAATGGAGGCCATTTATTCCTAAGGGGGGAGGACTGATCCATATGGATATTTGTGGCCACCCACCTATTCCAACTATCTCACCTTGACAATTTTTAGTTCAACATGTTTATCTGTAATGATGACATTTATTTGTAATTGTAGGTTTTTCAATTCTAGGGATGTCCTGAAGCTCTACACAACATCCAAGTGGATATTGGTGGATTTCCACCTATTCCAAATGGGTTATTTTGGAATTTTTAATATCAATGCATCTTTTTTAACTTCCATGGTCATTTTGGGGCCCTAAACAATGTTTTTTTTGGCCTGCCATAGTGAAATTGTAGACAAAGTTAGAGTTTGATGGAAGAATGTGTAGTTCTTGAAAATACCTTTCCAAAGGGATATCACATGCCTAAAATGGAGGTCATATGAAAAATTTACGATCCCGATAATTTGAGGTACCAATTTACCGATCAGGGCCCACATAAGTTTTAGTGTTTCATCTCCTACGGTTAGGTTTTTGGATGTCTATGGTTTTGCAATTCATGAGTAATGTTAAAAATGCCTCTGGAGCCTCATTGTAATTATTCTTCTCAGACATATGCATGTAGTAGCCACATCTCTTCTCAGAGATAGCTACCAACATTCAAGGAAGTTGTTTCAGTTCTACAGTTCTATTGTTTCAACCTATTTTATTTATTCAATCAAAGTTATTTTTCACTAGATATATGATGTTGTTATTCTTATCTTTGTGTTATGGTATTGAATCTGTTATTCATTTTGTTATGCTCATAAATCTGAATAAACCATTCTATTGTTTCCCTATGCATCTCCAATTCCAACTACCAGTTCTTCGAAATCGTGTCCAATGTGTGTATAAATATGTGCTTCCATTCTATTTCCATTACTAAAATCCATAAATCCCTACATTGTTCAATGTGATCGGCTAGATCACTCTCTCTTGTGTACTTCTGCATAATGTTTTCTTCCTCGCTACCAAAACTTATTTGCATTGGTCTGTTACATTGTGACCAGTCTTTAATTTCCTCTCTATGTGTAACCCACCATCAAGATGGAGTCAATTTTAGGACAACATCTAGTGCTAACGGCCTTTTTTTATTAGATACATGCAACTCAAATTCCTTTAAAAACATTCTTAATCCATCAGTTAATCCATAATACATAGGTGGATCACATAACTCTGTACCAATCCAACACAAGGATTGGGTTATGTGTGCACGTCATCGAGTTGATACTTCATGCATCCTTTTTTGTCAATTCTCTAGACCTGCCTCTGATTTTGATGTGCACAAACTGATGCTCCTCCATCTTAGCACACCATCTGTTGTCGTATTGACATAATCCTCCATCCACAAAGTCATTTTATATCAACTGTTAATGTCATTCCCTCTTGCTGGTTCTATGTATCTCTTTCCTTATGATGGGTCCAAGGGTGTGGTAAATTTCAAATACCAACTTCAAATATCATCTCCCTCCTCTTCAAATTGTTGATTTTATGGTTATCAAATGCACATTCCAGTCCCATCAGTGTTTGATATGGTTTAATATCATCCATGATCTCAATAAATTCAAATTATGCCATGTTGAGCACCTAATCTATGTTCACATTTACTCCTACCAAAAACCCCATTGGTACTATTTTGTGTTGATTCACAAGCCTTAACTGAACATGAGAGAATACTAACTTAGGTTTTCATATTAACTACCATGTCTCCTTAGGTAAAAAATTCATTTCATACCCTAAGTCCAAGATAAAATTATCCACATCATACTCTCCAATCTGTGCACTAAATTTCAATTCTTTGTTGGTCCTCTTCCTACATAGTACCTGTTTTACCATCCTTTATGCGATGGGAGTTTCCCTCCCTCGTGTGTAATGAGAAATAATTCCATATAGTGTGCTTAACATGGTTTCGTCCTTCATTATATCTACACAAATTTTCAGTAATTATGTTAGTGTGCTTACCTTTTCAGTCGGTTTCTCAAGCACAACACGATCTCCTACATGAGGCCCAGTTGATGTTGATGCTCCTTTGATCCAAATTTTAGGGGGTATATGGTGTAAATTCAGAAGCAAAATTCATAAAGATAATAGATTTTCCATGTGGATCAAGGAGATTCCCACCTCCTCATTAATTAATTGGGATAATAGGTTTCCCATATGGTTCAAAGAGAGTCCCACCTCTCCATTATTGTATTAGGTTTTATTTTCCATTACTTAGTTAGCTAGGTTATTAGATCTATTATTATAATAATAGAGACTCATTTAATCATCTCTTTCCATTATTGTATCGGGTTTTATTTTCCACTACTTAGTTAGCCGGGTAGCTAGATCTATTATACTAATAATTGTGACTCATTTAAGGAGATCCTTTTTACTTTGTCCAATTGACCATTTTTTAATGCTATGTAAAGGCCTAGCAAGCCTTCTCATAATATCAAGTTACTCATTTTGGATACTCTCATATGTTTTTGTGTTCATTTTGAGATTAATTAGCTCTGAGTGATTTACTAGTAATTAGTTTTAGAGGTGAGGCTCCTCTTTGAGTCTCACCTCTAGAGTACTTCATTTACTGTTTTTTTTCCATTTTTTTTCATACAATATTGGAATGTCTAAGCTCCTCCTCTCTCGACATTAAATCCATCCAGATCTCATCCCCCGAGATCTAGACCAGTGGTCTCATAATGGGTATGCTCTCCATTGGAACAAGGGTTTGAAGCATTTTGTGGGTTCAAACATTTGCAGTAATCACCAACCTCCTTTTGGTACTATTGTTACACATCAAAATTACTCACTTCGATAGTGTCACAAGTATCGTCATTACAAGTGTTGTAAGTGTCATATCTTGTTTGCAAGTGTCGCATATCGACTACAAGTGTTGCAAGTGTCACAAATAGTATGCTACCATCTTTCCCATTTCGTTCCTCTAACGACATCATAAAGACACTTAAGACACCTAAAAGGTTAGTTTGGAAGAAGAGAAATCACTTGGTAGGAAGTACAAGCCTTTTGCCATTGCAAAAACCACTCAAAAATGAATTTTGGAGAGGAGTGCTCCCCTACCCACTGTCAGGGAGTGTTGGCACTCCCTGAGCCTCTTTGGGGGAGTGCTTGAGCACCCTGTGCACCCTTTTGGGGGAGCACTACCCTTTTTTTAGAAAATTATGGGTTTGTTGAGGCAAATAAGGGAAGAATCCCTCAACTCTTGAAAGTAGTTGGATTCGAATAGATGGTCAAAGCATGATCTTAGGGGATATCCTCAACTGAAGGAGAGGAATCCTCAACTCATCCCAAATATCTCTCAAGTGGTTGAGCCTCTCCAAGGTTATATAAGGAGGCCTTCTCATGGTGAAAGGGATAAGGAAGATTGAGAATTATACCTAACTTATGATCTCATAAGAAGGTATTGACAATGGAGATTGGGAATTACATCAAACTTATGATCTCATGAGTGAGATTCCATCAAAGAAATCAATGGATATTACTTGAGGGGTTGGGAAAGGGGAACTAGAATAAGTCGTTGCACCTTCATTCAAAAGATTGTAAGTACTTTTACTTGTTCTCGTTAATATAATCAATGCTTGGCCTATTTCTTTCAAACTTGTGCTTGTTCTATTTGAGTTTGTCTTCAGTAGATGGATCTATGATTGAGCTAATGTCAGTAGAGTAGGAATTCCATTGTATCTTTGTTTGTTTTCCAAGACCTATCAGGGAGCTCAAGATCGAAGCTCAGCCATGACTTTGCAAGGACAAACGTCGTTAATAAGGTACATATATTTCTCCTTCTCTTTCATTTATTAGCTTGATTAGATCTAAAAGGAAGTCACTTTCCGTGTTAATCACTTTTCTATCTTGGCCTTAGGAGTCTAGAGGCCAAGAGGGAATCCACTTGTCCACAGGAGGATTCACCTACAACAACTATCAGAATCCATTTGTCGGCCCATACACTGTAAGCATGATAGTTTATCTACATGCACTATAGGGCTTTGTTTTTAACCTTAGATATTTGTTTACCATTACAAGAAGAACCATACATGGATTCACTACTTCCATACATGGATTCACTACATATATACATGGATACACTACATCCATTGGTTTGTAACATTTTCAACAAATTTACAGGGTGTCCATCCTACCCACATAGGTTCCACAACCTCTAATACAACCCATGCTTCTCTACAAACCCTTGGCATCATTTGTGGCCCTCTACACTCAACCAACTTCAAAGAGGTAATGTAAACTCTACACATAATTTCATAGGCTCTACCATATATCATTGGAAATATCTCTTCAATATCTCAAATGGGTATTTTATGGAATCTCATTTGGATTCCTGGTTTGAGAGATATCATTGATTGAATCTTAGCATGTATTTGACATAAGGAGGTTGCACGTACCGCCATATTAAATGGGATTTTTCTTCCAGATCAAGAAACTACATAATGAGTTCCACATATGGCTCAAAATATGTCTTCAATATCTCAAATGGGTATTTCATGGAATCTCAGTTTTCTTTCTAGTTTGAGACATATCATCGATTTAATGTTGGCACGTATTTGACCCAAGGAGGTCGTGGGTACCACCATCTTCAAGAGGATTTTTATCTATGGTCAACAATATACAGAAGGATTTCCACATATGTATGGAAATTTATCTTCACTATATCAAATGGGTATTTCACATAATCAAATTTGTCTTCTTTGTTTGAGAGATATCATCGATTGAATCTCAACATGTAATTGACCCAAGGAGGATACACATACCACCATATTCAAAAGTATTTTTATCCCTACTCAAAAAACTAAAGAAGGAGTTCCACATATCAATGGAAATATAACTTCAATATATCAAATGGGTATTTTGTGGAATTTCATTTCTTTTTCTTTTTTACGAGATATTTTTTTTTAAGCAGAACATGTCTGTAACCAGCGTGGTCACGTGCCCTTAAAATTTGGCCTGGCTTTTCTCACTCCACAGGCCACCTCAGAACAAGTTCCATATACCGATGGAAATATCTCTTCAGTAGCTCAAATCAATATTCATCATAATTGGATTTCATCACCCCTAGAAAAAGTTATGAATAGATTTGCAGAAGGATGTTCACAACCCCCAAAATGACGATTTTTCCATATTATTTTTTAAAATTTTGGGATTATATTAAAATTTCTTTATTTTTCTACCCACGTACTATGTCATTGTGAACAAGGTTATGGGTCAACCACAAACCCACGGTTATGGGTCAACCATAAAAAACCCTTCTCTTCATTGGGTATTTTGACATTGTAATCATAATGGTACAATAATGGGGTTTACGTTTGGGATATTTGATTGAATATTTACAACCCATTTTTCCATATTTAAGCATTTAATGTTTTCATGTTTTAGTCATCATCTTTGGCCGTAGATTCTAAGATTTTGGAGACGAATTTTTGAGAACCAAAAGAGGTTTTTTTCAAGCACAGACCTAACAACAACAATATATCTCAGCTCTTACACAAGTGTTATTATTTGAAAGATATGAAATTATATTTGAGGCCTATTTTACAGAATTTCACCAAGCCAGATTTGCTGAATTTCATACCAAAGATTCTAGTGGTGATGACCTGAAGTCTGTGTACCTTTCACGTATGTTCTTATTTTTTTCTTTTTATTTCATCCACTAATAATTATATGTTTAAATTGGATATCAAATGGTCTTAAATTCATCTCAAATGATGCTTTAGATTCTATCAATTTGAACACTGTCTTTTCCTTCTTAACTCATTGGAATTCATATTTAATGGTGCTCTGAATGTTGTTATGTGTTTTCCTCTTTCTTCCATTCTATATAATCAAATTGAAAATTGAAAGATCATTTCCTACCTAGCCTTTGCTTCCTCGAGATTTTTACCTACCAACCATTGATTTCATTTGATTTCAAGGTTGACTCCATTTTCCAACAGGTTCCTTTCCTTATTTCCAACAAAACTTAAAAGAACCTTCATATAATCAAAGATATAGCCACTGATCCTCAAAATAAAACATATATTTAGAGACCAAGTGACAAGAGAGATCCCTCTCTGAATGGAAAGGGCTAGTTTCATTTCTAAAGTGGTTTTGTGGTAAACTTTGTGAGTTTATTCCTCATCCAAGGAAATTTACTCAGTGCTAACATTGTACACCAGACTTTGTCATGTTTCTTCTCTCCCTTTCTCAATTCTTATAGTTTAATTGTCAATGCATCCAACTGCATTTGAACTTGCACCATTCCCCCATTATCCCCCACTAGAGATGATTCCAATTTCATTGCAATTTCCAGTGCCTCGGGATGCAATGCAACCTTCTGTTGGATAAATGGTATGCAAATGTGTGGTATAATCCCTGCAATAAAACGTTCATGATGATATTTATATAGGATCTGGAAATTTATTCTACCCATCTCATCTTTAAATCTCTAGTCGAATTTCCACACGGACTATAGTTGTACCTGTTTGATCTCCTTTAGTTATGTGATGTACTATGACTCTGAATTTGGCTTATTTAACTCTTTCATCAGTGCCTGCCTTATCTCTTCCAAATTCTTAGCCTGCTCTACAGGAGTGATACTCTGCAATTTCATATACCATACTAGCACAGGACCTCTAAATGTTTTCACTAACTGCACAACCTTCACAACTTCATCCTCTACATTCTTAGTGGCCCAACTTATTTCGCAGAAAAACAAATTTTGTTCTGGATCATCTGACCCCACTCCCTAGAACTCAGGAAGTCCAAGAGTATTATCTACCCCTTTCCTATTGCTTTGTCTAGTCCCTCCTCTTGGTGATGATGGTTTAATCTAATTCTAACTCTGACTCTGTATACTACTTCCACTACTCTGACTGCTACTACTCGGTCCTCCTTGGCTAACTACAATTTCTTTTGACAAATATTCAACCATTATTTTTTATTGTGGTCATGCACATGAGGTCATGGACTCGACACATGATCTTGTCTAAGTAGGAATTACAGGCTCTTTGATTATTGAACAAGACTGAAACCCCTATTCTTCTCCTCTTATATATGGTATCTCCATGATTCAAAATAGTGCGCAAGGATCGTTCTCCTCAAACTCATTGCATGACTCTCCTTTCTCAACCCCCGTATTTTTCCTCTTGTACCTCCTCTCTTTGCGTAGCTCTGCAAACTCGTATTCTTCCTCTAGTATACCATATTCTTGCATCCCAAGTTCTTCCCCTCCTTTTTCATCACTTCCTTCATCCTCTAAGATGATCCATTTTTCATCCCCCGGTTCCTCTAAAACACTCGGTTCATTCTTTATTATTACGTATGTGCATGTAAATCTGTTCTATTCAATATTACCTTACTTATGATTTAGATTCCTATAATCAGTATATTCTAGATTCATCTATACTTCATGTCTGTAATAGTTATGATCATTGTGAAAAATATTGAACATGAGATAAAACTAGTCTACTATGGAACCATCCATAATCCATAAGCAGGAATATAACAGATAGAAAACAAAAGATTCAATGTCATCTCTTTTACATTCCTTTTATTCATTCTCCTCATCAACATACTCCTACATTCAAGAACTCTGGAACTCTACATGGAACAGAACATAACATCATAGAACCCAACATAACATAACAGTACATGAAAAAAACCCTAATATTCCAACTCGTTATATATTTATACAAAAATCTAGGGATAAAAATCCTAATATCCTCATCCTAAAAATACCCCATTACAATGCATGGCCAGTTCAATCAACTGGTTGTTCAACGACTTTCTTCTACTTTTCAATCTACATTTTGCTTTTCTATTGTTCTTTTATTTCTGGAATGTTGGGTTGTCATCCTTCTTTCATGCTTTATTCTCTTACTTTATTCTCTATCGACTTTATACTTATGTTTTATTTATTCTCCTATTTGTGCATTTTCTTACTTCTTTTAATTTTCCTCCTATGTGCATTGTCCTCCTAGATGTGCCTTAGTTGCACGCTCCCTAGCTTTCATTCTCCTTGCACACACTTTTCCTTTACTTAGTATTTTCCCCCAAAACTGTATCAAAACTGCAAAATTGTTTCCAAAGCTACCTAATTAACACATGCACACCTTTCAACCATTGACTAAACGTACATAATTAAATTTCCTCTTAAATACATGTCCTCATCTCTACAATAAGATGATCATTTGAAGGACCAATCGCAACACCAAAAAAAATTAATTGTTTAAATAAAATACCAAAAAAACACCAAAACAATGCTAAGCTTCAGAAAACATCGTGAATTTTTTGGTCAACATAGAAAAAAAACCACAATCAACTTAAAACCTCATTACAATAATCTCCTGGCCTTCAGTAGGGAATAATAAGGTTAAGAGATTTAGCATATAATTCTGGATATCGTATGAATCCATAGATAATTCATTAAATTAAAAGTCTTATAATTATTTTTAAACATTAGATATAGTATAAGTCCATACATAATTTGTTAAACTAAAAGTCTTATAAATATTTTTAAATATTAAGATACGTAATTTTAAAATAAGAATTTCATAATTAATCAAGTTTATGTGACTTAAGAGTAATGGTTTGTTAGTATGATGTGCTCCATAGTGTTTAAAGTGTTCAAAGGAATTTTCAAGGGATGCATAAGAACAAGTGTTACACTTAGGAAGAGCATCCATGCAAAGTGTTGGAGTTAACCCATGATAATATTGTTTAATGGTTGGGTTGTAACAGTATGCTAAAAATTAGTACAATGTTTAATATTAGATAGTATTCCATTTTGTTAAAATCTTAAATGTTTAATGTTAGATAGTATTCCATTTTGTTAAAATGCTTTTCCCAAAATTCAACAGATTGAGAAATACCACGAAACTTAGACAATGAACATTTG
Source organism: Picea sitchensis (assembly GCA_010110895.2). Classification (NCBI taxonomy): domain Eukaryota; kingdom Viridiplantae; phylum Streptophyta; class Pinopsida; order Pinales; family Pinaceae; genus Picea; species Picea sitchensis. Next base: position 18,740 of record SNQJ01S0199440.1, on the reverse strand, counting down.
TTATTTGAAGAATATTGGAGAAAATGTTGATGACTAGATTTCAATGATTTGAACTATTGTTTGCATGTATTGTACAATTTTCTAATTTTTTTTAATATCAACATAATGATGCACTTGGTTTCTTTAATTCTCGATTTCTTCCGTGGAAAAGAAAGATAAAATAGTTAGTGTCTAAGATATAGCATCCAACCCAAATCTCTCAAGAGACATTTGTACAACTACACCTTTTAGTGAGCATTGACACCTAAGATATGCAGACCCATATATGAAGGGAAGTGTAGGTGCATTGAGTGTACAATTTTAAAACAATCTAATTGTTTAGTTGAAAATAACGTAGTGTTTTCCTAGAAGAATCAACACCTTATCTCATCAATTATACATAGAAACATCTTATCTCATCAATGATACATAGCAACAAGAGGCTTCAACATCTTGTATCTCATGAATGAAACATAGTAAATATGATAGTTGGTGTAGCTAAGATGTTTATGAACAGTTCTCGGTAAGTGCACAAGAATTATAGAAGACCTTGCCATTACATCAACTTCAAAGTTCCTAGAACTTGACTTATATTTCAGATACAATATCTTTTTAAGCAATAGGAGGATCTTTGGTATTTTAAGAAATAGGAGGATATCTAGTTTTAAGATTATGCTCTTTGCTTTTATGGTGATAGGTACTTTTTATTATAAGAAAGCATTATAGAACAATGATTTTATTCATTTATTGATCACGCATTTTAATGTGATTGTTACATGTGTTTATGTTCTCATCCATCAGAAAACATTACGACTATTGTGTTGCAACTATGAAAAGAAAATCAAAGAAATTGCTTAGCTAACCATAATTGGCATCACCATCATCTTGATGAAGAACACTTATGTGCAAGAGAACCCCAGATGTGTGTTTCCTCCTTCCATCGCTCACCAGAGCCGAGCATTACCAAATCATCGGTTGTATACAACGCAAAGGCAATTTTGTGTTACATACTAAATGGGCAAGAACGAAGAAAAAATGTTACCTCGAGGTCCTCGTTGGAGGCGTAAAGAGGCTGATACGCCCCATACCTCTGCCATGTGAAGTCAAGGGAGGTGGAAAACCTACGTTGGGAATTTCCATCAAAGCGTCAGTTATGGAGGGTACTAATAGGCATCACCTTTAATGGGCCAGTCAATAGTAAATGTCTACAAGCTAGCACAGAGTAGGCTTAGACCCAACCTGTCATCCACCACAAAATGGTTTTCGAACCACTTAAATGTGGGGTTATGTTTAATCCTAGAGCTAACCCTAGATCGAAAAGACAATGTTAGTAGTCGAGTAGGGTTACCAATGTTATGTATAGGTACATTTTCACTGCAGTATGATAAAGCAATATGTTATTATGGGTAAAATTAAATCCTAGCGCTTAGGACTTATGTCTCCTAGATAAACACTATGTCTGCAATGGGTTGGTCTTGTAAATGTGTTGAAACTACACAGAATAGATCTAGCTAGAAAATACTACACACATTTGCAGAGAGAAATTGAGAAAGAAGAAGCAAGGTAGAAAGAATGGAAGAATTCTCATTAACCATATTCCACACTCAAAGAGTGAATAATTTACAATATATATAGAATAAATGAGTAACTAATGAGCCATAGTGGTGGTCTAGATTG
>SNQJ01S0199440.1:0-17074 GCA_010110895.2 Picea sitchensis | reverse complement strand
AATCTGCAGGTTATGGGCTATGAAATAGCCAAGGGATAATGATGATGAAAGTGGATGTCATGACCACTAGCCGAGAAACATTATGGTATGAATCTTTGTATGTGAAATTATATTGGTTTAGATGCATTGCTATGATATGTGGACCAGTGCAGGATTTCAGGTGGTGAGACTACCCAAAAATGAATAGACAATGACAAAAACTCCCAGCAACACGGTGCCACTGTATATTCCATTGTAGGGTGTGGACCCTAGTCCTGTTAGGAGGGGTGGAGGCATTTTCCACTGTGTATCCTTCAAAACTTGAAGTCATGGGAGGAGGATGTTAGCTCACGCTCCCCTAGACATGTGATGATGACTGTCAGTTTCCTGCTAGGGAAGCTTGGTCAAGATAGTGACACTTCCGCTTACGGGTTCTATTTGGAGTTAGGTCAATATAGCTGACGCTCCAAGATAGTCCAGCAGAGGAAGGATAGGAATGGAAGATGAAAGTAAGTTAGGGAGGAAGGATGAGTAGAAATAGTTGAGAGTGTATGGAGATTTGGCTTATGTTGGAACTTATTGTTTCCCTTCTGAAAAGAAAATGTGTATATATATGAATATTCATAATCATGTAACTAAACTACAATTGTCTAAATAACATTTTTCAACTAGATAATTATAATTAAAGGATTTCGCAACCATTTGATTGGCTTATTTTCTTTTATAAAATGAATAGTCTTGTTGAATGGATTGGATGCATATGGAAATTACTATAGAAATGATAGTTATTGATACTAGTACATGAACGAGACTTGTATGTACTAGCTACACATGCATTTCTTGCACATGTACATTAGTATATATGAGTTTATTGGCTTACATACTAATAATGATGGTTATTTGTTATGAATGTGTGAACCATGTTTCTTTTCCCTTGTATCATAAAATACCTTAACTTCAGGATGAAGTTTCCTGAAGAGTGGGTGTATGTAACAACCCTAGTTAAATAGTTGCATAGGGTTTATCAAGTATAGTTAATTAAATAATTAATTGTCCTAGTGTGTATTAGTTAAATAACGATTATTTATTAATAATATTATTTATTTATTTATTTATTTATTAATTGATTAATTAACACATTTAAGGTTTGGGTAAAGGATTAAAGGCTTAATAACTTTAATTTATTTATTATAAAACTTTACATATGACAGGGGATAGGGTATTGAATGGAGGGATAAGGTAGTAAATGGAGGGATAAGGTGGGTGGCATTAAATGAAGGAGGAGGCAGTGAATGGGGAAGGATATGAGGGGGAAGAGGCCTTCGGGAGAAGAGGAGGAAATTTTGGGAGAGGAAGCATTATTGGGAGAGAAGGACTGTATTTTGTTGTCTATGATATTGTTTTGGTTTGGGAGTTTGGGTGGACTGTTACAGGGGTGCACCAAGTTGCTGGGAATTTTGGGCTCGGGGGCCAGGAATCCTAGAGCTAGGGAGACAGATAGGCTCTATTCCTAGCTGGCAGGGGGGAAGATTCGATTTTGGGCAAGGTTTTGGGCAGAGCAGCAGAGAGGACAACCAGAGAATTGGAGAATTAGCATCAGACAGAGGTATGTATTTTAGTGATTATGTTGTGTTATGTGATGGATACGTAAGTTTATTTTCATGCTGTTCATAAACAAAATTTATGCTGAATAAATTACAATTATAAGTTGATGATTAAATTTTATATGATATAATTTCTTTATTCTTTATTTAGTTTGTGTGTTATAAGGCTATGTGGGGACATAGACCTTACAGCAGTATAGTAACCAAGATGATCCAAAATAACAATGAAAAAGAAGAAGAAGTCAGCAAAAGGTCCTCTAAAATCTCTGGTCATGAAAAAAAAATGAGGATAGTTCTTACGAAGAAAAACACATGACAGGAAACAAAACAACTATGGGAAGAAAAAGAAAACAGGTAGATCACCTGGAAGGTGAATTCAAGGAAATAAAACCGTCCACATTTGATGGACAATCAAGGATGGGTGACTAGGTTGAAGCATGGCTAATAGATATAAAGAAATACTTCCATATTTACAATTACTCTAGTAATATGAAAGTTAGAATGACCATTTACAACTTGAAGGGAAAAGCAAGTATCTGGTGGCAAGACCTGAAATTGGCTAAGGGATTGAAAGAGAAACAAATGGAATGATAAGATTTTAAAAAATATTTCAAGAAGCAATATTTGTAAGAAAACTATTACGAAAGAAAAACTAAGGAATTCTATGAACTAAGACTTGGACAAATGACCATGGACGATCTGATAAATAAATTTCTAGAACTATTGATATTTTTACCATACATTAAAGAAAACAAAGTAACGATACAACGATTCTTAAGTTGTCTACCACATTCGTACAAAGACATAATTGAATTTGACAATCCCAAGTCGTTAAATGAAGTGTTTATAAAGGCTTCAATGTGCTATGATCAATACAAACAGAGGTCTAAAATTCCCAAGGCATGGAAGGACAATAAACAAGAGAAAATGAATCAGCGAAAGAAAGGCTTCCAACCAGTCCCTTTCCATAATATGGAGAAAATTTTCCAAAAGGACTGTCATTCAAGCACCCAGAGCGCTCAAGGGGGAAGTAGACCAATTAATCTGGGAGTCATGAAAGTTGGGGACAGCCCCAGGGAACCATTGAAGTGTTGGGAGTGTGGAGAACCTCACTTGAGGAGAAATTGGCCACGCTTAATTTCCACGGCAAAAACTTCAATCCATAACCTGCAAGAAGCTCTGACGATAGGAGATATGGGCATAAGCGTGCACATAATTAATGCAACTATGGATGGAAGGCAAGTTGATCATCAATACACTATCGTGGAGGTTGAAGGTAAAATTCATGATAACCACATTTCCATATTAATTCACCCAAGAGCTATTCTAAGTTATGTCACTCTTGGTTTAGTTGAATTAAAAAATATCAAGAAAGTAAAGCATGCTAAGTCCCAGTTAGTACAGTTAGCAATAGGGACCAAGAGAAAGGTAACCGATTTTATTCTTGAATGTGAATTCAACATAGATGCTCAAAGTAAAAAGTTAGATCTGAACATTTTACCTTTGGGATCTTACGATTTAATCATTGGAATGGACTGGTTAGAGAAAGATAAAGTAATATTAAACTGTTACGAAAATTCACTTATTTATAGAGACGAAAACAACACAGTTAAAACAATACAAGGGATCAAAAAAATAGTTTTGTTTAGGGAGATATCAACCATGCAGTTTAAGAAATGTATGAACAAAGGTTTCCAAGTTTATGTTGTTCAAGTAACTAATCTATTATAAAAGGAAAACAAACCCAGTTTAGAGGACTTTTCAGTCCTACATGGGTTTAGATATGTATTTCTGGACGAAATACCAGAAATACCTCCAATAAGAGAGATAGATTTTTCTATCGATCCACTACCTAGATCTTCCCCGATATCTAAGGAACCTTATAGAATGAGTCTGTCTGAATTAACAAAACTGAAAATTAAGTTGCAAGAACTGTTAGATAAAGAATATATCAGACCAAGTGTCTCACCTTGGGGAGCACCGATTCTCTTCATTAAAAAGAATGATGGGACCTTGAGACTGTGCATTGACTATAAACAACTAAATAAGATGACGATCAATAATAAGTATCCTTTACCCATAATTAACAACTTGTTTGACCAAGTTGGAGGAGCAAGGATCTTCTCTAAGTTATATTTAAGGTCTGGTGATCACCAAGTATGAATAAAAGACGAATATATAAATAAAACAACATTTATAACACGTTACAGACACTATGAGTTTTTCGTAATTCCGTTCAATCTTACTAATGCACCAACAACATTTATTTGTTTGATGAATATTATATTCAGTCATTATCTGGATAAATGTGTTGGTGTTTATCGATGATATTTTAGTTTACTCAAAACGAAAGAACATGAAGAACATCTAGAAATAGTATTGCAGACCTTAACGAAACATAAGTTGTATGTGAAGTTTGATAAGTGTGACTTCTACCAAAGAAAGATATAGTACCTAGGACACGTGATATCCAAAGATGGTATTGTAGTTGATCCAGAAAAGATAAAATCCATTATGGAATGGCCTATTCCTAAGGATGTAACAGACATCAGATCATTCATGGGAACTGTCGGTTATTACCGAAGATTTATTGAAGAATTTTCTAAGATCGCGTATCTAATTACATCCCTACAGAAAAAGGGAATAAGATTTTCTTGGTCAAAAAAGTGTCAAGATAGCTTTGATAAATTAAAAAGACTGTTAACTACAACACCTATCCTAAGGGTAGAGGATCCCAATAAAGGTTTTACAATTTGCATGTATGCAAGCAAAGAAGTCTTGGTAGGTGTCATAACACAAGATGGACACGTCATATGTTATGAATCACGTAAACTGAAAGAACATGAACAAAATTACGTTACACATGACTTTGAATTAGCAGTCGTGATTCATGCTTTGAAAATGTGGTGACATTATTTAATGGGGAGAAGGCTTCTTCTACTAACTGACAACAGTGGTGTAAAGTTTTTATTCAGCCAACTAGATCTCAATGCAAAAAAAGCGAGATGGTTGGCCTTTTTAAGTGAATTTGATTTCGAGGTACGGCACATCAAAGGTAAAGAAAATAAAGTTATAGATGCTCTAAGTCAGAGGACTAACAAATTTTATGAGATAAGTGTTAGCAAAGAAGAAAATGACATCGAACAAAGAATAAAATCTGCAAGTAGAAATGATGAAAAGTACTTCAAAACAACAACAAAATCGCAAGAAAATGCAGAAAAGATGAACAAAACAGATCTGAGTTTAGATAAAAATGGATTGCTAAGGTTCAAAAATAGGCCGTATGTGCCTAATTTTGTTGATTTAAAATCAACAATTCTTAACAAATTGCACAAAATACCATATTATGGTCATCTAAGATACCAGAAAATGATAACAACCTTAAGAAAATTGTTTTATTGGCCTAACATGAAGAGTGAAACAACTGAATATTTATCTAAATGCTTAGATTTTTAACAGGTAAAGGTTGAACATCAACATCCATCTAGTCTGCTACAACCTCTACCTATACCAGATTGGAAGTGAGAGATTATCTCGTTGGATTTCATCATAGTTTTTCCTAAGACTCAAAAGAAAAATGACTCTATTATGGTAGTGATTGATAAACTTATTAAATCTACACATTTTATACCTGTGAAATATACTTATAAAGAAATTAATATTGCTGAATTTTTTATGAAATACATATTTAGATTGCATGGAATCCCTAAGATGGTGATCTTCGATAGAGATGCCAAATTTATGTCAATGTTTTGGAAGGAATTGTTTGCAGGATTGGATACTAACCTGAATTTCATCACAAGCTATCATCCACAAATAGATGGAAAAATCGAACAAATGAATTAGATTGTGGAAGACATGTTACAAATGTACGTGAGAACGAAACCAACTAAGTGGGAGGAGTACCTAGACTTAGTTGAATTTTCTTACAATAATGGTTATCAGACATCATCCAAGATGAGTCCCTTTGAAGCCTTATACAGAAGGAAATGCACAACCCCGATTAGATAGAATAATCCAGTTGGCAGGCTTATGATGGGACCATAAATGCTCCAGGAAATGGAGAAAATGGTAAAAATGGTACAACAAAATTTAAAGGAGGCCCAAAACCGACAGAAAATATACACAGATTTAAAAAGGAGACACCAGGAATTTCAAATTGGGGACCATGTGTATTTGAAAGTCAAAGCAAGGAGGAGATATCTAAAGCTAGGAAATTGTTCAAAGTTGGTGACCAGGTTTTGTGGGCCCTTCAAGATTTTAACTCGAATCGGACCTCTGGCGTATCAACTAGCACTTCATGCAAACTTAAAAGTTTATAATGTTTTTCATGTTTCCTTATTTAAAAGGCATATTCATGATCCTACTCACATCATTGATTGGAACATGGTGTAGGTGGAACCATAAGGCGAGTTCCAAGAGGAACCTCTTTGCATTATGGACAGGAAAGAAATAGTACTACGGAACAGAGCCATCGCCTAGGTAAAAGTGCAATGGAAGCATTTTAGCCCTGAGGAGGCCACTTGGGAATGGGAGGAAGATTTGTTGAAATGTTATCCAACACTATTCCAAGAGAGGAATGAACACTGACGAAAATGTTTTACTTTAGGGGGAGAGGATGTGATATCCTCAAATTTTAGAATATTAAATTCTAAGTGAAGTTTGAAATAAACTTCCGTTTTTGGAAAATTCGGATTTGGAAATTGTTTTCCATTTATGGAAAATCCAAATTTGGAATTTTGATTGTTGTAATTAATTATTTGATGAATGTTAGACAAATATTTGACTTGCCCAACTATCCTATTTTATTTTGAAACATGTGTAAGACAAAATTTTAATGAATTAAATGTTGGAAGACAAATGGAACAACGAGGTTAAAAATAATTGACCATGACTCCATGAGTGGGGAACAAGTTTGAGTTACCTCAAGGATGATTTTTACAAGTGGAAGAAGTGGAATTTGAACACTAGCGGCCCCTAAAAATCACGGATTTGTAAATATGCGAATTTCCCGAAGGAGGGAAGGAAAAACCTAGGCATAAGGATGCATATTTAACAATAGATGGAGGAGGCATGACGCTTCTTAGTATGTTGGGGGGAAATAAAATTGTTTGTTGTTATGAACATTGTTAGTGTGAGGCAAAGGATTTTCTTATATGTGGATTGTGACTATAGCTAAGGAGGATCATTCAGTTTTCCCTTATGGACTCATGGTCAGGATAGGGGGTGTTCTGTTCTATGGTTGGGTGGAATGTGGTTGTTTCGTTTGTATTCCAACATCAGGTTTCAGATATGTATATTAGCTTACATTCCTTTGTCAATGTTATATTTATGCTTAGGTTGATTTTTAGGAATGTGTTAACTGTGTATACATAAGTAAATCAGTTCTTAAGGTATTGTATAACCATATTATACTATGGCTGAACATAGTTGAATGATACTGGAAATGTTTCTTATTTGAAATATGATGGTCATGCATATATATATATATATATATATATGCTCATAGAAAACATATTAGATCTATGTTTAGATGCCTATTGGCCTTTGAGATTATGCATTTGGATTATTATTCAAATATGTAATCCCCACACAAAGATAATGATTCAGTAGACTACAAAGTGTATTGAAAAAGTAACCCTCGTATTCAAATGAATCTTGTTCAAACTTTACAGTTAGAGCACCACAGATCAAGAATTCCACATTCTTTTGTGTTGTAAACAAAATCCTAGGAAAGTCTCTACAAAATTCTGTATGTAGATAAAGATTAATGCGCACATAGAATGGTCAAGGAAGGACATGGAACTCGAATACCTTTCAAGGTAATATGCTTCCTTTATTTGATTAAACCAACTTGCACAACCTGCAAAAGAAGTAAATGAGGGTTTAGTAACTTGCTAGCATTTTAATTCTATGGAAATTAAAGAGTAGAATAAACCAAGGAAAAAACTTATCTTGAGTCTAGATGAAAACTAAATCACCTTTTGTTCTTTGTGAGACAATCTTTCCATGATATAGGAGGAGGAGGAGTGGACCTAGAACCGACGGTACCCTCACAAAACAAAAAGGGCCCATCATTAATTTTCATATATCCGTGCATAGAACTTTTCACTTGTAAATTAGAGGAAGCAATAGTGAGTAAATAAATGACACCATTTATCATTAAAATAGATTGTGCATAGAGTGATAAAATAGGAAGTACATAATAGGAATCTCCAAACCCTATGTAGAGGACTAAATAAATGGAAGGAGTCGACCGTGGCAAGGTCAACGATTAAACAAAACTACCATTTAATTCCCCAAAATCACATAGTTGGAATTTCCGATTTGGGGTAACGATCACAATGAAAGAATTATTAAATTAATAAGCAGGCACACAAGATGCGACCTGAATATATTCACAATAGAGGGATCATTAAAATTAAACAACATTATAGAAAGGTAAAATACGAAAATATGAGTGCATAAAAATTTACAGTAAGAACCCAATTCATAGGTTAAAGTCTAACTATGCAAAACTCATTTGAACCCTACATTTTTTCATTTTGCATACATTCAATAGATGAGGTGGCAAATGATTGCAATATTAGGGGATAACATTTAATAAAAAAGGATACCTCTCTTATGTTAGTGTAGAGTGGTCGACATAGGAAAAACCCTTTTGTAAATAGTTTTAATTTTATAAATGTATCAGACAAGAGATAAAGTGAAGGATGATGTTGAGGTGGTTGCAGGCTAGACGACGATTCTTCTCGACAAAGAAATTTTTACAACAAGAGGATACAAACAAATGTGTTGCCAGTTTCAAAACGAATAAGATCTCGTTANATATATATATATATATATATATATATATATATATATACAAAATGTAAATTACAAAATTTTCTGACAGAGTTTTAACAACAGTCAAGTCTGAATAACATCAACTAGCATACTAAGATTTGAGATCTTTGGATGACTTCCAGAGTGTAAGTATGTCAATGATATGAACGGTGACTAAAAGAAAAACAAGAAAAATCAGAGGGTTCAACTTATAATAACGATTCGGGCCATGGTATGACTGGGAAGGGACCTCCAATGACTATAGGCTTGAAGATTGACAACCAACCAAGAGAAAACACAATAACCCTCAAACCCTCGCATTAAATCTAAAGGTGTTTCACCTAACTTATAAATGGAACCATAAACCTGGTGGAATCCTAGGAAGAAAACACATGCAAAGGCACAATTGTCGTGCATTGTCAACCCTCAAAAAAAGAAAAAGAAAACATGAAGTCTATACATGGAACCCCTCAATTATTTTACATTGCACCAGAGAAAAATTATGTTTATGAAATACTTCTCACAAAGAACATAAGCAATAGAATGTTTACTCACCCTTGCGCATAGAGAACCCCGGATGTGTGTTTCCTCCTTCCATCGCTCACCATAGACGAGCTTTACCAAATCACTAGTCATATAAAGCGTAGAGGCAATTTTGTGTTACAGACTAAAGGGGTAAGAAAGAAGAACAAATGTTACCTCGAGGTCCTTGCTAGAGGAGTAAAAGTGGTTTGTATGCCTATACCTCTACCATGTGAAGTCGAGGGAGGTGGAGAGCCTACGTTGGGCATTTTTGCCAAAGCGTCAATTATGGAGGGTACTAACAGACATCACCTTTAATGGGTCGAACAACAATAAATGTCTACAAGCTAGCATGGAGTAGGCTTAGACCCGACCTATCATTCAACAGAAAACAGTTTTCGAACCACTTAAATGTGGGGTTATGTTTAATCCTAGAGCTAACCCTAGATCAAGAAGACCATGTTAACAGTCGATTAGGCTTACCAATGCTATGTATAGGTACATTTTCGTTGTACTATGATAAAGCAATATGTTATTATGGGTAAAATTAAAGCCTAGTTCTTAGGACTTATGTCTCCTAACTCAACACTATGTCTGCAATGGATTGGTCTTATGTCCATGAATTAGAGTGCTCATATCTTGTATGACGTAATCTATTACGTGATTTAATATGGATATCATGTCTTGACATAGGCCTAGTGGTTATTTTAAGGGCTATGACAGTCATTGTCACAAAATCCTTCAATTCAAATAAGTATATGATTCTAATCCAATAATGATGCTATGATGAAATATAATAGTAAGAGACAAGTGGATTTTACATCTCCTTTGACCTTTAAGAGGGATAATGATAGAGAAGTAAAACTGTTATGCATATACAATAAAGGAATATGATATATATAGTGTGTCGCAAACAATGTTGGAGATTCAAGGGACTTTAATGTTCCCTAGCAATTTTTTTTTTATTTGGGAAATTTGTGGTACATTATAGTGTATGTTAATGCCAATTTTCTCCGACCTAGACTCTTCATCATGTTCTAAGATTTGAGGAGAGGTGAGATTGAAGACTTTCATGTTTATGTACTTTGCTAATATAGAAATCTCTTTTCACTACTATTTTGGGCATAGAGTGCTCCTACTAGAATATCACCTAATTCGCAAACCATATTTTCCCTCATATATACTTTGGATGATAATATAGAAATATCTCTTTTAACTACTATTTTGGGCATAGGGTGCTCCTGCTAGAAGATAGTATGATTCGTAGCGAACCATACTTTCCCTTATATATACTTTGGGAGGTCTATACATAATCTCTTTAGCAATGGATTATTTTTTAGAGTCCCCTCGTACATGAGGCCCCATTTATAGAATAAAATCTTCCAAGAATCTAGCCTATGGATTCGATGTTTGATCCCTTTCAAAGTTATCTTCCATACATTAGAGATGAAGTTATATTGAAAAAATAAGTGTTAAGTATTTTTCTATATTTTCCATGCATAAGGAACATATCGAGGGACCATGAATTCCTCTTTTCACTAGAATTATTTTTGCAACTAGAATCTTACCATGCACAAAATTCCAACAAAAGATGTTAATTTTGGGGGTTCCATTTGGGTTTGATACCTTGTTCCATTTAGTATATTGTGGAGAAAGAATATCTTTTACAATTTGAGTCTCATAATCCTTTTTCACTAAATAGTTTTAAGATTCCCACCCTCATTGAAGAATTGAAGAACTCCTTCTTGGTGCACAACCTCTATGTTATGATCTAGTCTAAGGGATAAGAGAAGAAATTTCAAGAGGGTTAAAACCAAAATTCTAACAATGCCACCATCCATCATAAGTTGAAGATGAAATTTCATAAAGAGTCTTTTTTTCTTGAGATTCCAGCTAACCTCTCAAAGGGTGAAGCTTTTGATTTTGGATTAGTGACTAATTACCCATAATATTGTCACTCCATAACACTATATTCTTCCTATTCTATGGGACCCAAAACATATGATGTTGAGTTAAAGGGATGACATATTTGAAAATTTTACATATGGGAGAACCATATCTAGAGTGGGAGGATGAGTCCAAAAATATTTTCCTCAAACGTTTGGAATATTTTTTTGAATAACAATTTCTTCCATCTATCATATTTTCTTGTAACGAGAAGCCAAAAAATCTTCACTCACATTGATAGATTCATCATGACTGGGTCCTTGATTCCCAAGCCACCATGTGCCTTAGGTGTTCTTACAATTGATCAACTGACTAAGTGAAACTTTTTATTGTTTTTTTCCTTCCTTGTCATACGAACTTTTAGATCTCTTGACATATCTTCTACCTTATACCCACATGAGCCAGTAAAGTTGAGTATTCAAAGACTAGTAGAGTGTACAACATAAATTTAATGAGAACTAGCCACCCTACATGGTTGAATCAATTGGCACCCCCTTGTGCAAATTTATATTTGATTTTTATTATAACCTACTTCCACATGTTAGAGAAAGAAGAAAACAAATAGATATGCATAACTACATATTTAAAAGAGGAACAAACATACTTAAAAGGAAATTTATAACTACATATTTAAAAGAGGAACAAACATACTTAAAAGGAAATTCAAAAATATTAGAGAGGAGAACATGAAGAGTTTGGCTCACATTCTTTTGGGATATTTGTCGCCATTTCGCTTCACGCTTGTGCATGCACCAACCTTTCTAACGCTGAGGTGGTGGAGACCCAGGGTTCATCTAGAGCATGTTTAACAAAACCCCAAAGTATTGGCATATCAGTCTTCGGCTAGGGCCAACAAGAAAAGTATTACTTGAGATGTATAAAGGATCACAGAAACCATAAAGTTTTATGTATATGATGAAGGATTAAACATACTAAAAACTAGTGCAATTGGCATCCATATAACTCAAATCTGTAACTCGTCAAGGAAAAAGAATGAAAACAAAACACATCCACATTCAATTCATTGATAACAAACATATAATAGATTCGAACTACTAGATATTCATTAGTGTAAAAATTTCATCACAAAAATATATACATTACGTTGAACAATTGACTATGATAGACATGGAATCTCATATCATCATTATATCAAGAGGGGAAATACATAGAATGTGCCATGTGTCATGACTTAGCATATCAAAATGCATGAATATATTCAAAGACATTACAATGTTGCACTAGGTTCAGGGTGAGCTCGATAGTGGTAGCTCACTCGAAATGTTGAGACTAGCTAAATATATTCTCATAAACCGCTTAATACATGAGCAAACTTTTTATATGAGCTTAAATCTCCTTTTTATATCCTTCATTGTTGGGGAGAGTTATCCCTTTCTACTGTGCTCCACTCGCTTGTCTGATTCAACTTCCTCGCATGCCTCAGGATCCTATAAGTGCTCCACGTAGACTTTCTGTATGAGGGGAAATATTAACTTCCTCGCATGCCTCAGGATCCTATAAGTGCTCCACGTAGACTTTCTGTATCAGGGGAAATATTAACTTCCTGACCATGTCCTCTTATTCAGCCCCACATCTTTGTATGCTACTGGCACTAATCATGGAGGGAAATATCTCAATGATTCTTTTCTTGCTTCTGGTGGGCATCTTCTCGGTTTCTGGTGGGCATCTTCTCGATTTCTGTTGTAACTGAAAAAACTTAGACTAGCACACACTTGGTTGTCTTTATGTTTTGCGCTCTGCTAACAAAACTCTGTCTGATGCACACTTCATGGAAATCCTCACACTTACTAAGTGCACACAAAAATTATAAAATGGGCACAGAGTACTCCCTTGGTGCAAATGCATAAAACTTAACCTAAAATTTTGGGTGCCTATTGGCACCCAACACTATTATCTGGCTCTTCTTCGAGCGAATGTCTATATGTCGGATGACAGAAAAGATGAGTAAGAGAAAATCATCATATGATGAAACATGATGTAGAATGGTTCGACCTGAGTGAGAGAAAATCATCGGGTTGTCATTCTAGCTTAGCTCTGGTCCATGGGGGAGAGAGGGATGGATGGAAATGTGGGGTGTGTAAAGAGAAGGCAGTCGCGAAGGTGTGGGGGGAGGAAATGGATGGATGATGAAATAAGAGATACTTTTGCATCAACGAAGGGGATAAGGCATGGACTATCCAATTCCATGCAAGGATTGGGTGAAACAAATGGGCCCTTGTTATCAGCAAAGGGGATACGACATGGTTCCCTTTAGTAGTGGGAAATCTTGTAGGTTAGTAGAGTAGAGGCTCTTCTTTACAGTTGTTGGTACAACAGTAAGAGGAAATAAATAACGTGTGGGGATGGGAAGGGATTGTCTAGCGGGTGGCGCAAAGGGCCTTGGATGGATGGATAAGTGGGCCATGAAGAACGATGGGCAGGGGTGAGATATAATATGAGAGAGAGAAGAAGGCATGGAGAATATCTCCAGGATACGCTGGGGAGGACAAATATTTATAATGAAGGGGACTGAGAGAAGAGGGAAGATGGTTTATTGAGATCAGTGTGATGGAATGGATGGAGAAAAGATGACATATAAATTGACGACAATCTGATACAGTGTGGGAGAGATCCCAATGCCAATATGGTGTCCTGATGATATGCTTTGCTGACTGAAACATTATAACATTTTGTGTACCGAGAAATTATGGGATGTGCTGAAATTAGATATCTTTACCATTTTATAGAATGTTGTCGCCACAATATATGTCGGAGAATTGTGGAAATTCTTCTAGATGGTTCCATCCGCCCGTGGGATCCCCCACAATTGTTGTTCCTTCAATGAGCGGTTGTATTCACAATGATCGATTATTCTTGGAAATATATGCACTAAAAATCAAGTAGAGACACTGACGGCGGGTGGAATATGCTATCGGATGGAGTCCGTACATAGAAATATGTCTTGGATTGAACAGTGCATGCATGAGATTGGCTGGCTAGGGGCGCCACCCATGCTGCTTATACGCCCCAACGTCGTTTGACCCCTTATAAATATTGGAATGTATGAAGGCTAAATCCAAAACCTCTCATTATTGTGTGTTACAATGTATTCATGAAGCCACAAAAGTAAACCAATAGAATCCATCACATGTATGGGAAAACAAGTCTGTAGGTACTATGGAAAAATCCCAATTAAGTTTCGAATAATTTTCCTTATTATTTTCATGTTTTTAGGAGGATATCGTGTCTTTTTTTCTTATATAAACCTGGTAGATTTCTATTATAAAAGACTGCAGATGAATTACGGTGAAGAGAGAACACAAAAAGGAATCTGAGCAACTAGTCACATGCCAAATTTAAGATCATATCCATCAAAACATATGATTCCTATAAGATAGTGGAATATACTAAGTTTATCTTAAAATGATGCATATGATATGTACATAATAATCCTAGGATTGTGACTATTTCGAAAATCATTAGTCAAAATCGAAACTGGCAGAAAAAAACATCATCCTAAAATATTGTCTTCATCCTCTGAGCCTCTAAAGAAAGGAGGAGTCTTGTTCAAATTGTTCAAAAAATATTCCAGTGCAATCGTCGGTGCAACTAAGGATGTTGGAACGATAGGGATGCTCTGAACGTGTTTTGTCATTCTATATGGATTTTTATTGAGAGTTGTTATTTCAGCCTACAAAGTCAAAATACATTTGTTCTAATTTAATAGAATGCTAATGAACAATTCTTCACGAGGAAAGAAATAAACTCCCCGAGTTTTCAATTTTCCTTCTAATTCGTGTGTTGAGTCGTGCCACTAAAGAATTGTAAAGTTTCCCTCAACTTAGAATAATCCATGTCCTAGAGTGGGAACAACCTATACTTAATAGCAACAACAAATAGATTTTGAGAATGGACAAGACCACTCCAGGTATAGTATTTCCGACAACCCATATCAATAAAAAACCACCGGACTGAAAGAAAACAAGACCAAACCATCCAACAATATTCCTTCCACCAAGAGATTCTCGGACGAAAGAAAAAAATGTTAGAGAACAAAAACATAAAATAAATGAGTCCACGCCTAAGAATAAAGGGAAGCTATGAAGTTAAAAAATAGAACTGATCGAAGAAGCAATACCACAAGCCAACAAGGCTCCCATATGGAAGAGAATCACACTACCACATAACTACGACCAAGTAACCGCTATCGAAGGATAAAACTCAAGAAGAGGGATACCCAATAAACAATAACTAGGAAACTAAAGGGGCCGAATAACACCAATATGGATGCCAACATGTCATGGAGGGATCACCATAATACCCCACACTGACCCATCACCCATTGTTGCACTAATTATTTAAGGTGTTGTGCAAATGAGGGTAGCACGTGGGAGATAATGGAGGGTCTCATCGTACCCTCCTCCACTTTAAGGAAAGATATAACCACTTCCATATCTACAAGCCTTTCAAATTCTATGGCAAGTGTCATGAATTTCCATGAAATAAAATATTATAAGGTGACCTCTTGATTGATGGCCACCGGTGAAATAAGATATGACATGCTTAATCCATATTAATTATGAGTCTAACCTAGAATTCATAAAATTAGACTTTTTAATCAAATAATTTATGATTATTGAAGAATCCTTAGACCTTTTAATCAAATAATTTATGATTATTGAAGAATTCTTAGACCTTTTAATCAAATAATTTATGATTATTGAAGAATCCCCTATCACTACCATGTTTCGGATGTTGTGTGCTTTAAAATTTTTTAGTCCTTAATATAATCCATAGGCTTCAGCTAAATTATTTGTAAATATTCCTAGGCTCCATGAAAAGGTACCTATAGATTTTCCTAAAGGGTTATAAATACCTCACCTTACTTCCGCATACACTCTCCTATCTTCTCATGGTTCTTCCTTGAATCACCATCAAAGAAAAGTAGATCAAAATTCTGGTCAAATATCCACACTTGAAATTCTTCACAGTTCATGAGAATATGCCAACTTGATCACAGAGAAACAACTCTCCTAATAGATTTAAAAGAGTTTATGTTAATGCGAAATTTCTCCAACATAGACTCTTCATAATGTTATGATATTTGAGGAGAGGAGAGATGGAACACTTTCATGTTTATGTATTCTAGTAATATATAAATATCTATTTTCACTACTGTTTTGGGCATATAGTGATCTTAGAAGATCGTCTAATTCCTAGCGAACCATGCTTTCCCTCATATATACTTTGGGAGGTATATACATAATCACTTTAGCATTGGATTATTTTGTAGATTCCCCTTGTACATGAGGCCCCATTTATAGAATAAACTCCTCCAATAATATATCCCATTGATTCAATGTTTGATCCCTTTCAAAGTTATCTTCCATACATTAGAGATCAAGTTACAATGAAAAAAAAAGTGTTAAGTATTTTCTATATTGTCCATGCATAAGGCACACATCAAGAGACCATGAATTCCTCTTTTCATTAGATTTTTTGCAGCCAAAATCTTTCCATGCACAAAATTCCAATAAAATATGTTAATTTTTGGGGTTCCATTTGGTTTTGATACCTTGTTCCATATAGGATATTGTGGAGGAAGAGAATATTCTACAATTTGAGTCTCACAATCCTTTTTCACTAAATAGATCTAATTTTCCCACCCTTATTGAAGAATTGAAGACCTCCTTCTTTGTGCACAACCTCTATGTTATGATGTGATCTAAGGGATAAGATGAGAAATATCAAGAGGGATAAAACCAAAATTCCAAGAATTCCACCATCCATCATAAGTCAAAGATGAAATGTCATAAAGAGTGTTTTTTCCTTCATATTCCAGGCAACCTCTCAGAGGGTAAAGCTTTTGATTTTGTATTAGTGACTAATTACCCATAATATTGTAACTCCATAACACAATATTCTTCCTATTCAATGGGACCCAAAACATATGGTGTTGAGTTAAAGGGATGAAAAATTTGAATAGTTTACATATGGGAGAAACATCTCTATATTGGGAGGATGAGTCAAAAAATATTTTCCTCAAACGTTTGAAATAGTTTTTGAATAACAATTTCTTCAGTATAACATATTTTTTTGTAACGATATGCCTCAAAATATTCTCTCCCAATGCTAGATTCATCATGTGATCCAAAAAGGATCCAGAGAAGGCTAAGAACAACTCAGAACTCACAGAG
>SNQJ01S0199439.1:0-17074 GCA_010110895.2 Picea sitchensis | reverse complement strand
GATCAAGCAGGTTACAGGTTATGCCAGATATGCTGAGGTTCTGATGCGCTCTACTGTGAGCACATGTCCCCAAGTTGGAGTCAGATGTTATCTCCACTTTTAGGGATAACTAGGATATTGTGTCTCGAGGCCCACAGTTCCTAGACATGTAGTACCGAGAGCCATATCGACTTAGGTATGGCCTTGGAGGGCCCATATTTTCTCCCTTTCATCACCCCTACTTTGTCAGCAGTAGCAACATCTATCACCATCGACTCAGTATTGTGTCAGAGATGGTTCTTGCTCCATGATATAATGAGTCTGGGTATCATTGTATGTATCACTCTGATCCTCAAAACCTTTGAATATGTGCATTTAATTCCTTTTGTTTCTAACAAATTATTGGATATTATACTTTCCTACTTGACCATGTCTGGGGGGAATGACAGGATGCTCTAGTAAGCCTGTGTCTGTAGGTTTTGGTTTTCCATTGGGGGGATTTCAGAAAAGTCATCATTTGCTCCCATCATAGCTCCACTTTCTCATCTTGCTTCCCACTCATCTATCCCATTACACTTGTCCAGGCATTGGGTTGACCAATAATTTGAGGGTTGCACCTTACCTCATGGAAATAAGGGGCTAAAGGACCAAAAGGTAAAAGCAAGCTGGAAAAAGATAAAAGACAAAAAATAAAACCTCAAGATTCTTCACCCAGGGATCCCCGAGAAAGAAGTAAAAGGATTCTCAGCAAGAAACAAGAGGGACCCAATATAAAATAATAAAACAAGACCTAGTCGGAGGATAGGGGGTCTCATCATGAGCCAGCCTATTAGGTCCATGGGTACCTAGAAATATGACACTACTAGAAGCTGGTTACCATGCTAGGGTAGTGGCTCTTGGTTTCATGGCCGAGAGAAAGGGGGTCTCATCATGAGCCAACCTTCTCATTTCTGCAAAAGTACTTATGGGTAATGCTGCCACCACTAATCACCACACCAGGGTAGTGAACCCTGATTAGATTTTTGAAGAAAAATCAATAAGAATAAAGAATAAAAGGCATGAATGGGCTTGGAAAGAATTTCATCCAGGACAGGTCCAACTCACCTTCTACAAAGGCACCCACAAGTAAAACTTTTCATTCTCCTTCTTTCACTGCACCCATTATCAGGACATCCCTTATCCACATCACCCACTTACATGGCTTAGATGAAGTCTCTTCTGGAAACTTTCCTTTTCCAATGGACACTAGCCCAATAGGATGCCCTGTCACTTTCCCCAAACTTGTATCATAGGCTTGTATAATGTCTTTGATATTTTAACTGGGGTAATAGGGGTTTAATGCACATGTTTAATAATATTAATGATGATATGTGATTGATATTTCTATGATCCCTGTGACTTATGAGCCCATGGAGGGCATAACTGTTGATGTGTAGGATCATGCCCGACAGACAGGTACCATGTTGGACAAGTACACATGAGGATATGATCAGTTCAAACCTCCATGGGGATGAAGCACCCACTAGATGGATGCTGAGACCCCAGAAGGGGGCAAAGACAGGACATAGGGGTTTTCAAATGAAAGAAGGAGGATGTCTTGCAGAGGCACCCAGATAGAGATTGACCTAGGGGGTTGTGCCCTTCTCAGTGGAACATTGGCCTTAGAAGGCCTAGGACGTCACCCTTCATGACCATGATGTCACCTAGCAGCATGGACATTTTGGGAGATAGCTGGGGAATGTTTGGCACGTGTGGCAGGTTGGAGAAGCCCAAGGAGGGCTAACATTTTGCTCCAAGATGTTGCATTTTCCCTAGAAGGGGATAATGTCACCCTAAAAGGGGCATGATGTCCTTCTATTTCTTTATTAGGGTTTTAATTTAAACATTCAATGTAAAACAATATGATTTTAGTATTTTGGCCTTGTCGGCCTTTTTCATGACCTAAAAAGTAAAATTAGATCATGGTACTGTATAAATTGAGGGTTTTTACCTTCATTTTTTCAGTATCTTTCACTCACTCATTAGTGAGGTCTGAAATTTGCGCTACACTTGGAGTTCTTGGCTGAAATTGTGAGGCGCACTTGCTGAAGGAAGTCTTTTATTGGAATTTGTGGCATTTATCTTGGTGGAAGGTGTTACAACTAGGGTTTGCTATTTGATTTCTTGATTGAATGTAAGTAAAATTCTGCAAAAATTCTTAATTGAATGGATGTAGTATTGTTTCTCTTGTATTTATGGTTATAATTTGATTATTTAAACCCTAGGGGACAAGCACATATTGAAGGTCATTGTCTCATGTCCATATCAAGTTTTTTTCCATTTTATTTGCTAAAGTGAGATAGAGCCTTGCCTTAGCAACACTCTACTCTTTCTAGCCCTTGTTGAAGAGGATTGAGCCTTTCCATAGAAACACTCAAATCTATCTTCTCCTATGCTAGCCATTTTACCTTATTGAAGCTAAGAAGGAGAAAACACATCAAGGTATAGTTCCCCTACACCTTGGTGAGCCAATTTTTCCTAGGGTTTGCTTAGTGAAGCCTTGCCTTAGCAACACGTTGCTTGCAAACCTTCTTGTATTAGGCTTATGAAATATTTTGAGCTAGCCTTTTTTTACATTGAGCTAAGGAAGGAGGAGAGAGCACTGAGGCCTAGTTCCCCTACACCAAAATGAGCGTCTCTCCCCTAAGGTTTCATCCCTGAGGCCTTTCCATAGCAACACCTCAAGGTTTAACCCTCTCATCCTTAGTCCTACTATTATCTTTTGATCTTTCAAGTTCCATCCTCCTTTTGAATCCATTTACCCCAGGAACACACTGATCTAAGGTCTAGCGTGTGAGTACTTTGATCAAAACAACTTCAAATACTTTGAACAAACCCTAACTATTCTAACCCTAGCCTAAGACTAACCCTACTAACTAATTTTTGTTGTCATCGTTTTTCTATTAACATCATTGTCCAACCACTGTTTTACTTGTGAGCAATTGAATGGTTGTTTAAGGCATTATCTAAATGAAGTGTTGATTATTACATTGAATGCCACATTCCTTTCACATTTATTGAAGAACTGATATTGTACATCATTTCTATTATATAAACATTGAATTCGTTAATATTTATTGTTCAATTTCTTATATATCAAATAGTCATTGATTATATGAAGTACTAACCAAGCAAGTAAGCTTGCATATATATATATATCTCTTGTTGCTTTGTCTTGGGAAGGTACATCTCTTTTTTTGGTTATACTTCTCTTTATTGGCTGGTTAGCCAGACTATCTACTCGGTTGTGACTTGTGAGGGGGAATTTATATTTTAGCCTTTAATCCTTTGCCTTCTCAAAACCCCAGGTCACTGGGGACGTCTACCCTAAGTCTTAGCTACCTAAACAGAAAGAACCTTCCTATCAAGGTGACATTGGGTGGGATTGGTTCAGTTACACTATTTTGTCTCTTTACATCTATCTTTTATCCTAACTACAAACTGCGTGATAACAGGTCTTCTACGAAATCATATTTCATCACCTTTATTATAAGTTATGAATAAATTTGTAGAAGGAGATTAGCCTCCAAAGTCATGATTTTTCCATTTTTATTAATGTAAATGGTTATGGGTCAACCACAAAAAACCCTTCCCTTCATTGGGAATTCAAACATTGTACTCATGGGTCTCTTTGTAGCATGGGTGAAATTATGGGGACCATTATTTTCTAAGGGGGGAGGAATGATCCAAATTTTAGGGGGTATATGGTCTAAATTCAGATACAAAAGTCATAAAGTTATGAAGCTAATTGATTTCCCATGTGGATCAAGTATATGCCCACCTCCTCATTAATTAATTGGGATAACAAGTTTCCCATATGGGTCAATGAGAGTCCACCTCTCAATTATTGTATTGGGTTTTATTTTCCACTACTTAGTTATTAGGTAGTTAGATCTATTATTATAATAATAGAGACTCATTTAATGAACTCTTTTTGACTTTGTCCAATGGACCATTTTGCAATGCTACATAAAGGCCTAAAAATCCTTCTCATAATATCAAGTTACCCATTTTAGCTTCTCTCATATTTTCTATTTTTTATTGTGAGATTAATTAGCTCTGAGTGATTTACTAGTCATTAGTTTTAGAGGTGAGGCTCCTCTTTGAGCCTCACCTCCTGAGTACTTCATTTACATAAAATGTTTTTTTCAATGCTTCTTTTCATTGAATATTGACATGTCTAAGCTCCTCCTCTCTCGGCATTCAATCCATCCATATCTCATCCCATGAGATATGGATCAACAGTTCTTGACACCATTTTGATCAATCAATGTCAAGAAGCCCTTTTCTTCTTGTAGTCATGCCTCCCCTCCCGTCGACATCCACACAATTTTCCAGGAAGGTGGTGGTATCTTGGCTCTCATTACACTATTAATGAGTAGTCTTGGATGACATAAAAAGATTCCTTGTTTATTTTTTATGTCGTTGACCTCCATAACATTCAAATCCAAAAAGTTTCATGTTACAGTGGGTCTTACTATGAAACTGTTGTAGTTTTTAGTCACAACCAAAGACCTATGAATTTGATATGCCATTAATGCCCGTGAGTTGTTCATACCTCTATTCAGAGCCAGTTCAGTCATCAAAATCGTCGTCTGTTTTTTTTTACACCCCCGAGGGAACTGTAGATATCTACTTTGTCAACAATTTCAATTATTGCTATCCCTTTATGGTTTCATGACACAAGCATTGGTAATTCCCGCCTCATTTGTACAAAAAAATATTTTCTAGAGAATACTTGGTCCATATATTCGTCCCCTCTCCCTCCAACGAATTTATCTCACAATTCATCACTACATATTATCTCACACTTCTACACAATGACATCATCGAGAAAACAAACGATGATATATTTCGGTTATACATATGCCCCTAACCTCACACATCAGGGTGCATCTATTATCATCAAAACATTGTTCTTACAAACACAAACAATGGATGAAGAAACAATCAACACAAGTACAACATACAAACAATAATAATAGGAGGATCACAACCAAGATTGTCCATATAGTCACAAAACTATGAAAAAAGGATCTTGAATTTTCATGCACATTCACATTAGCTAACATATTGTACAATGTGTACAATGCGAGGTCTGCGTGACTAACAATCAGGAAACCCATGAGGATGTGGAAATGATGCATTCACGACTTTGGTCGGGCCTCAAACACTTATGAGATTAAGTAGATCTCAACCATACCACAAAATCTCCCTAAAATTCCACCTTGGGATCACTAAAAGGATGGGAGGTACCTTCAAAGGCATCCCCATTCACATTGGAAACTAGTTGTGAAATATCTAGCAATCCTCCTATAAATAGAGGATCATTGTATGCAAAAAGAGAAGCAATTTGAGTATTGTTATGTTGTTCAATTTGTCTTTGAGAAGACATCTTTCTCCTATAACTCTTTGAGCATTCATAGAAAGTGTTTCACATCTCTCCTCTTGAGAAGTTCAACTATCAATTCTTCACCATTGTGTTTTCATTTTTCAGCCATTGTTAGAAGAGAAAAATATTTGTATTGGGGACTCAAGAGACTTCCCAATAAGGTAGAGGGGACTCATAATTTCCCATATTTCTCTAAGGTGTTATCAATTCGAAGATCAATCTCATTTGGTATCTATTTCTTGTGTCTCTTTCTTGCATCAATTTTAGTTGTTACATGCTTAGTTTAGTTTTATTCCTTTGTTGTTTACTTCTTGTTTTCTATTTAGTTGAGACACTAATCAACTAAAAAACTATTGTTTTGTCTTGATATCCTAACTATATAGTTAAGGGACCTCATTTTTCTCACCCAAGTGACAAAATGAACCTAACAAGGGTGTTAATTACCAGAAAACTTTATGGCACCAATGGGATCGAGGTCGTTGATCACCAATTTATGAAAGCTCTTGGATCTACCATAGTCAAATAATGGAGTCAGAGAGATTAAAATCTTGATCCAGGTGGATATAGGTGGCCACCCACCTTTTCCAACTGGCTCAAAACAATTTTCTAGCAATTTTGGCAATTTACTATTTTTAGCAGTTTTTAACTTCTGGGCCATTTTGAGGGCCTAAATGAAGGTTTTTTGGGATCGAGCTTGATTTTCAAAGTCTCTTATTGATCCCCCTAAATGAATCTCCTTGACTATACCTTTTCAACGAGCTATCTTGCACCCCAAATAGAGATCATATGCCAAAGTTACGCCCTCAGGAAGTTGATACACCAAACTACCCAAAACGAGGTCCACAGAACTGTTGGATTTTCATCTTCCGGGGTAAGGGTTTTGTATTTTATTTATGATAAAAATGCCTTTGGAGCCTCATTGTAAAATCATCTTCTTTCGAATGCAAGTAGCAGACACATCTCTTCTCAGAGATAAGTTTCCACCATTCTAGCAAGTCTTTCACTCTGTATTTTTACAGTCTTTGTACATTTTCGCTCATTAATAGAAAATTGTGTATTACTCTATCTCTGTGTTTATGGTTTCATCTCTGATACATTTATTTTATATTATTTTATATCTGAGATATCTCTGTACATTGACTTATTATATCCCCTCTCTCATTTCATGCTGAAAATAATCTGGATCAATGGTATAAGAGCAGGCTGCTCTTGATTGTTTTTTTTTAGTGCATGTCCCCAACGAGGTCTAAGTATAACAAGTTGGGTCTCGAGATTGTCTCTCTTGAATACAATCTCTCTCGAATTCCAAGAAACCCTCCATGGCAGAAGAAAATAAAAACAACAGAGCAGATGATTCTATCAATCTATTGCTTGTGCAATTTCTCATGCAACATAGGGACAAAATGATGGATAATTTTTCCCACATCCTTCAATGCCTGCTAATAGCAACAAGCACATCTTCATCAAAAAACCACTTTGGAATAACCTCTCCTTTCAATGTACATGTTAATTTTGATATTCATGTATTTGAAGGTTAGATAGATGCAGATGCCCTAGACAAATAGTTAAATCTGTTAGAAGGTTATTTCTTTGTTCATAATTTTTTCGAGAGGGAAAAGATCACCTTCGCACTCCTTAAATATCTCCCCCATGTCAAACATTAGTGGGAAACTTACTGGGAGAAAATTTCCATAGAGGATTCTGGAATATATGGGGTCGAGCCCACTTGGTATTTTTTTGTTGATGCAATAAAGGAACATTATTACCCCGTTGGAAACTATGAGGACCGGTACATGATATGGGCCACACTGTGGAAAGAGAGGGGCCAAGTAGTTCTGGAGTTCACCAATACCTTCCATACCTTGCACACCAAGTTGGGTATCAAAGACTCTGAACGACATTTGGTTCTGAAATACCATGGGGCTCTACACATGTACATCCAAACTAAAATGGATTTTCTAAACATCTCATCACTTGGTGTTGCCTATCTATATGCTGTTAAAATCGAGAAGAAATTTAAGCACTAGAAAAAACGAGAGTTTGGGTATGAAAATATTCAACAACCAAAGTATGATAAATACAACCCTAACAAATAGTCTCCTGAAAACCATTCCAAGCCATAGGAAAAGAAGGCTCACGAAAAAGACAAAGAAGGACACCGAAAAATGGTGAGATTTCCACAAAATCCCCTGGACAAAAACTGAGGAATTTCGCTCAAAACAATCATTGTGGCCGAGATCAAAGACAAGGATCCAAACCTTGATTTAGAATCTGATTTTGAAAATAACCATAAAAGACAAATCATCAACGCAGACCCCATTGCTATTGTCGCGACTACACCAATTCATCCAGAAGAACCAACAGATCCTGAAGAGGGGGAGCACCTTTTTCATTCACATATGTGGGTGAATGGGACCCCACTACATTTTATTGTTGATAATGAAAGCTAGAAGAAACTCGTCTCAACAGAGGTCATCAAACAGTTGGGATTGTCGACAACACCACACCCGCAACCATACAACATCGGTGGGCTTCACCAGAGATGAGATATTCATGTCATCCAACAGTTTCGATTGTCATATGACATCCAAACCTTCAAGGATGAGGTATTATGTGATGTTTACCCACTCGATGTCTATGATGTTCTCTTGGGCCAACCATATATGTGGAAGTGCCATGTTGTTTATGAGTCTCGACCCCGCAGTGTCATTGTTTCTCTGGGGGTCATCTCTACAAAATACCAGAGGTAGTTCTAACTACTGTTCCACCTAAATAGTGTCGCAAGGTAGTATCTCATACTACAAAATTTGATTTCTTCACAATCTGTTCAAAAGGTGAACAGAAGGACACTGCAACCACTACAGCCTCGACCCAAGCACCTTCTATCCAACAGAAGCAGGTCGAAAATATTGCAACAAAATTTAAATATTTCTTCTACACACAGGAATATCATGTAGTCAGACTAGTTAAAAAGGTCCAACCTTTCCAGCCACATGTTCCTAACAACCTTCAACAAGATAAGGAACGCAACTTCTCCAACAATGTAAGCAACTCATCAAGATGCAGATTCAACAAACGCTTTCCCCTCTCCCCCGGACACTCAACAAAATGGATACCATTTCTTCCTAAGGAGGGAGGATTGATCCAAGTGGATATCGATGGCCACCCACCTTTTCCAACTGGCTCAAAACAAATTTTTGGCAATTTTGGTAATTTACTATTTTTAGCAGTTTTTAACTTTTGGGGCCATTTTGAGGGCTTAAATGATTTTTTTTGGGGATCTATATTGAAATACAAAGGCTCTGATTGATCCCCCTAAATGAATCTCCTCGACGATACATTTCCAGTGAGATATTGTGCACCCCAAACAAAGATCGTATGCCAAAGTTACACCCCTGGGAATTTGATACACCACAAACTACCCAAAACGGGGTCCACAAAACTGTTGGCTTTTCATCTTCTGGGGTTAGGGTTTTGGATTTTCTTTATGATAAAAATGCCTTTGGAGCCTCATTGTAAAATCATCTTCTTGTGAATGTGAGTAGTGGACACTTCTCTTCTCAGAGATAAGCTGCCACTATTCTAGCGAGTCTTTCACTCTGTATTTTTACAGTCTTTGTACATTTTCGCTCATTAATAGAAAATTGTGTATTACTATCTATGTGTTTATGGTTGCATCTTTGATTCATTTCTTTTATATTATTAGATATCTGAGATAGCTTTTTACATTTCTTTATTATATCTCTGCTCTCATTTCATGCCAAAAATAATCCAGATCAGTGGTATCAGAGCAGGCTTCTCTTGATCATTTTTTTTTTCAGTGCATGTCCCCGACGAGGTCCAAGTATAGAAAGTTGGGTCTCGAGCTTGTCTCTCTTGAATAAAATTGCTCTCGCATGCCCAAGAAACCCTCCATGGTGGAAGAAAAAAAAAACGATGGAGCAGATGATTCTATCAATCTGTTGCTTGAAAAAGATTTCACGCGACAGAGGGACGAAATGATGGAGATTTGTGCCCATGTACTTCAATGCCTGGAGATAGCAACATGCACATATTCATCAAACAACCACTTTGGAAGCATCTTTCATTTCAAGGTACAGGTTAATTTTGATATTCCTGTATTTGAAGGTCAGACAGATGTGGATGCTCTGGACAAATGGTTAAATCTGTTAGAAGGTTATTTCTCGGTTCATAATTTTTCTAATAGGGAAAATATCACCTTTTCACTCCTTAAAGCTCTCCCCCATGTCAAAAATTGGTGGGAAACTTACTGGGAGAAAATTTCCAAAGAGGAGTCTGGAATATATGGGGCCGATCCCACTTGGGATTTTTTGTGGATGCGGTAAGGGAACAATATTACCCTATTGGAAACTATGAGGACCAGTACATGAGATGGACAACACTGTGGTAAGGGAGGGGGCAAGTAGTTCTGGAGTTCACAAATATCTTCCATACCTTGCACACCAAGCTGGGTATCAAAGACTCTGAACGAAATTTGGTTCTTAAATACCGTGGGGCTCTACACATATACATCCAAACTGAAATGGATTTTGTGGACATCTTATCACTTAGTGCTGCTTATCAATATGCTGTTAAAATTGAGCAAAAATTTAAGCACCAAAACAAACGGGAGTTTAGGTCTACAAATATGCAACAACCAAAGTATGATAAATACGGTCCTAACAAATAGTCTCCCAAAAACCATTCCAATCCACATGAAAAGAAGGGTCACAGAAAGACAAAGAAGGACACCGAAAAATGGTGCGATTTCCACAAAATCCCCTGGAAAAACATCGAGGAATGTCGCTCAAAACATTCATTGGTGGTTGAGATCAAAGACAAGGAGTCGAACCCTGAATTATAATCTGATTTTGAAAATAACCATAAAAGGCAGATCATCGACTCATACCCCACTGCTATTGTCATGACCACACCATTTCAACTAGAAGAACCAACATATCCTGAAGAGGGGGAGCACCTTTTTCATTCATAGATGTGGGTGAAGGGGACCCCGCTGCATTTTATTGTTGATAGAGGAATCCACAAGAACCTCATCTCAACAGAGGTTGTCAAACATATGGTATTTTCAATAACACCACAGTCGCAACCATACAACATTGGGTGGCTTTGCCAGGGACAAGATCTTCATGTCAGCCAACAGTGTCGATTGTCATATGACATCCAACCCTTCAAGGATGAGGTATTATGTGATGTTTCCCCACTAGATGTCTTTGATGTTCTCTTGGGCCAACCATATATGTGGAAGCGCCATGTTGTTTATGAGTCTCGACCCCACAGTGTCATTGTTTCTATGGGGGGTCATCTCCACAGAATACCAGACGTAGCTCCAAATACTGTTCCACCTAAATAGTTCCGCAAGTTAGTATCTCGTACTACAAAATTCATCTTCTTCACAATCTGTTCAAAAGGTGGACAAAAGGATACTGCAACCACTATAGCCTCATCCCTATCACCTTCTATCCAACATAAGCAGGTCAACAAGATTGCAACAATGTGTAAATATTCCTTCTACACATAGGAATCTCATGTAGCCAGACTGGTTAAAAAGGTCCAACCCTTCCAGCCACATGTTTGTGACAACCTTCAACAAGCTAAGCAACACAACTTCTCCAACAAGGCAAGCAGCTCATCAAGTTGCAGATTCAATAAATGCTTTTCCCTCTCCCCTGAGCACTCAACAAAATGGATACCATTGCTTCCTAAAGAGGGAGGAATGATCCAGGTGGATATTGGTGGCCACCCACCTTTTTCAAGTGGCTCAAAACAATTTTCTGGCAATTTTGGTAATTTACTATTTTTAGTAGTTTTTAACTCCGGAGGCCATTTTGAGGGCCTAAATGAAGGTTTTTTGGGATTGAGATTCTCAATTATAGTTGAAGGCTCTTATTGATCCCCCTAAGTGAATCTCGTTGACGATACCTTTCCAATGAGCTATTTTGAGCCCCAAACAGAGATCATATGCCAAAGTTACGCCCTCGGGAAGTTGATACACCAAACTACCCAAAACAGGGTCCACAAAATTGTTGGATTTTCATCTTCTGGGGTTAGGGTTTTGGATTTTATTTATGATAAAAGGGCCTTTGGAGCCTCATTGTAAAATCATCTTCTTGCGAATGTGAGTAGTAGACACATCTCTTCTCAAAGACAAGCTGCCACCATTCTAGCGAGTTTTTCACTGTGTTTTTACAGTCTTTGTACATTTTCGTTCATTAATAGAAAATTGTGTATTATTGTATCTCTGTGTTTATGGTTTCATCTTTGATACATTTTTTTTATATTATTGGATATCCAAGATATCTCTGTACATTGCTTTATTATATCTCTGCTCTCATTTCATGTCGAAAATAATCCGGATCAAATCTAGGAGAGAATTGAGCTTCAACGATGAAAGAGGATAGGTGGCATCATCGTTGGGGGATGGAATCAGAGCATCCAAGTTCTAGGGAGTAGCAGAGTTAGGACGATGATAAGTCTAGGGATTCATCATTGGGATAAGTGTTCAGGATAAGGATAAAAGAGCTGAGATAAATCCCGACGATGATAATGACAGGAGGTGCATGCCACATTAGTCCTAGTGCCACATCATATGACACGTGAGAGAGTGAGCGATGTGGATGTCATGTGGAAGTGGGGAACCATCCAGGTATAATTACATATTTTTTGATATCACGGCTTGATCACATGCATCTTATGGGAACAAAACCTCAACGAACCAAAAGGAGGGGTTGGTTATAGCTTAGAGATAGCCATGAGAGAAACAACAATCATGATGGGAACTACTCTATTCTTTCTTCCTCTTCATGCACCATAAGATCATAATACCATATTTTGAGACCATCACTAATACTAGCTTTCATCTCATATTCTGGCTATCAACATCAGGAAAGGAACAACCACCTCTTTTAGACACATGAACCACTGCTACTCCTCTTTGTTCCTATTGATTTATACTCATCCTATTTATGGTGCGACTCAATCTCTAAGCTATGAGAAGGTGAGTTTTGGCTTAGGAAGCTTTGGGAGACTATAACTTTCGATCTAGGACTCATATTTAAGTATGGTTACAATCATTGGAAATCTTTCATCAAGTAGACTCCAACAATGAGGTTTGTTTAGGGAAAATAATAGAAGAAAAGAAGGGGAAAACTCAATAGGCCTTGGACCTAGGTTTTCAAATAAATGGAAGGCCAAAAGGGAAGGAGATCAAGATATTCCCCCACATGTATCTCAAGGTTGGAGAAATCATGAAGAAAGGATATCATGCTAACCTATTCTTGCAACCAAAGAAAGAGACAAAATCAATTTATGCGATTAAAAGGACAATGGCCAATACATCAGAAAAATTATATTTCCTTGCCTTTAAGCAAACTCATGAATACGTATTGAAAATAAAGAGAATGAAGATGAGAGGTTTCTCAAATGCAATCATATATTATCTAAATTAAATAGATAATGTGATGGTTGCATGTACCTAATATCTAGCACATTAAAAGGACTAGTGACCTTATTATTCAAGTTAAGAGTTGTCCACTACATGAGATTATAATGATGAATATGTTAGGCACCACACACTAGCAATGTTATGAAAAATTTGAATAAGTCATTCAAAAAAATGGTTAGTAACGAACATCAAACTCATTCAAGAAATTTAATATATCATCATACCCTTCAGCCACATAGGATCATCAAGCACTTAGGAATCTGTAAGAGGTGTGAATATAATGTGTTAATTACATCACACAAATGTCGAAGAAACATCATAGAAAAAATAAGACTTGTAAAGAAATTTGGAATCATGAGATCAAAAGAGATAAAAAAAACATCCATCAAAACAATCATCATTCAAGAACAAACCCCAACTCCCTCAAGGTAGCTGAGGAAATAACATTAGGCTCAAGTAGTATCAGATTAGGCAATAGGTTTTCAATTTTAGTAGGGGTCACATTTCCTTTTTTTTGTAAAAGAAAAAGTAAAGAGGGTAGTTGCAGTCATAAAAAATGGAGACACACTGGAAGAATTGATTACCTCTATCAATAAAGGTCAAGGACATTTACTTCATATCTGAGTCTCAAAGGTAAGCTCAACAACACTATAGACAATATTCCAATAATCATAGATACCACAATGATGCCAAACTTTCTAAAAGATATAATCCAATATTTCTCGTACTCGTAATCTAACACACCCTTTTCAAAAAGATGAATAATGAGGTAAATTATTTTACTAGTTGCACACTTAAGACTAGTTTTGGTTTGACCATGGGTTTTCACTTTTAATAACAAGCAAACATATACATAATTGTGTTCCTCATCTCTCTTTTCCTGACATTACTTCACTGCTAGCGAGTGTCCATAGCTCTAATGAAGTTGCCTTGGTACCATACAAGCATAGTCATGCTGCCAGCATGTGTCCATAGCCCCAACATGTTTACTTGTACTTCCCACACTATTAATAGTTCTTTCAACTTACTTTTTTATTTCAAAAATATGCTCACCCTTTTATATTTTAGATATAGATATCCATATTCACATAGGGTGTGAAGGAAGTGGGGTGATACAAGAGTTGCTTTGATTTACTAAGTAGACATTATGCATTTTAGTTTAACCCATAGGTCTCTCCAAAAACCATCATATCATTTTCTCTTTTATTAATGTGAAGTGGATGGAGGTCAAATAAAAGATTGGATATACACTTTCATATATTTATGGATTATCATGGTATGATCAATAGTAACATGTGTTCCACCATGGCTATCAGTCCATACCTATAGCTGATAACTTCATGAATATTCATTCAGACAGAGCATCCCATGCATTTTATGACTTGTCAAAAATATTCTTCAGTATGTGACCAAAATTAGACCAACCCCTCACTCAAATTTAAAGAGTAACCCTCAAGGAAGATTGAGAGTCAAATTAGCTCAAGGAAATACCCTCATTCAAATCAAAAGATGGAAGGAATATGTACAAGAAGACAAGAAGACTGAAATAACAAGTCAATTCATGAAAAAAATAATTAAACTAAAAGGAATCTAAAGCTATAATGTCAGTCATCAAAAGGATGAAAACTGGATGAAAGATGAGAGGAGAAAACAACAGTGAGTAACAAATATGTCGACAACAACTAAGAGAGTATTTTCAATGAAAACTCAAAAGTAATCCAAGGGAAATAACCAATCAATAAATTTTAACCATTTAACATCAATCCCAATGAAAATATTCCATATTTTCTGATATAAAACGAAGAATAATCTAGATTACGAGAATTGATGACCTAGTGTAAAATATTTGTAACACAATTCTCCACTCCAATTGTCACATACAACTCTTCTTTCATTTAGTGCAACAAAACAATATTTTGTGAATCCAACACAATGGGTTAATATAAATGCTCAATAAAAACATATTTTCAAAACAAAACCAATTACATGAAATATTCCACAAACTCATAAGCTCTTAAGATTTTGTGACATAAGAAATTCCTTTGCATATTTGAAAATAATTAATTTTCAATAGAAAATATATTTCATATTTCTCACCAAAGTGCCATTTCTCTTTGCTACAAAAGATAACCATAACTACATATATCCCAATAATTCAATTTGATAAGGAAAAGTAGAAAAATTGACAGTTATGGAGGCCATCAAAATAATCATTAAAATGACACCAAACCTCTACTAGATCATAAATTAAAATGGGAATATATAAATGAGACTAAATATATTTCCAATCAGCTATTAATTTAGTGACAATCTTGGTTTATCAATCCAAAATGTCACAAAGGTATCTAAGTATCCAAGTTTACATTAACACTTCCATACGTTGCCTTCATTCCAAGAGAAAAAATTCAGAGTTGTTGATTGCACAAGCCATTTTCCCAACCTTCTTCTTGATAGATAAGCACTAGGTGCTTTCCTACAATATTCCCTTCAACAAGAGACTTTTTGTCGTTGAGTGTTGTGATAGTTGAATATTCAAAACATTCCATATCATTCATGTAATCAGAACCAATCAAGTTAAGCAAATAAAATCATAAGACTTCAATCCCATATGTCTTTCAAGGATACCAATCTCTCAGCAAACCTCAGTCATAAAAAATATGATTCAAAGATTACTAACATTGTATCCCAAGGATGTCTTTCCCTTTATTAACGACGACATTGATGTGAAATATTAGCATGATCATCTTTAGTTTTGTGAGAGGCAAGAGGAAATCATTATGAAAGGGAGAAATTAAGATACTCTTAAAGAATACAAATGATCTCAAGTCACATTATAGATGGATTGAATTCCCCAACACAAATGAAAAATACAATTAGAAATCAAAATTAAATAAAGTGAGTAAGATCATATTTATAATAGACAAGAAGATTGGTGTGATGGAAAAGTCTATGAAATTAATATCTTCAATCTCCCGAGAGTGTTCCAATTAGAGAAACCATGAATTTCACTTACTTGAGATTACATGTTGCATAGAATGTAGAGAAAACGAAATGTAAAATAAGAGTGTGTATCTTGTCTCTCTTCTAGATAGGTTTTTCATTAAAAATTATGAGACATATAATCTAGAAAACAAAATCATCAAGATCATGACTGTGAGGGATCGAATAGAAAATATTCTAGACTAATCCAAACAATACTTATATTTTATGATTATGAATAAACTGATTTTTGGTTTCTTGGAATGATGAAGAGTATGGGGCCCAATAGATTGATGAGTTACAACCCACAAGACATTCATATCTTGAAAAATATTTTCATGGTTGAAATTAAACTAAATGGTGAAGATTTGAAATTGGACTCTCATAAGTTACAATAAAGATAGTTACAACTCCCAAGAATTTGAATGTATTAAGTGTGAAGTTCTCATCCATGATAAAAATTAGATTTCTCAAGAATGTAACCTTGATGGGTAACCCAAAATCAAGAAACCTAAATGATGAAAATATATTGTTGAAGAAAATGCTAGGTTTGAAAATCCATTGAATGGGTAGTGGTGACATTGAATCTTTGGTAATTCACTATATTGGGGAATAAAAATATTGGTTCCCAAGTAGTTTTCTGAAAAATATATCAGCAAAATATTTAAATAACCATGTTGTCCATAATTGTCAAAACATGCATCTAGACATGGTGAATGAATGTCTCTTGTTGTTGTGTATGAGAGGAAACATGGGTGAAGAGAGCCACAAGATAATAGATGAAAATACTCCTTGAAAACTAATCGAACAGAGCATAAGACATGTGATTGAAACTAAAATTAAAAGTTCTAACAAAAAATAACTCAAACAAAATAAAAATCAAGTAAGCTCTTTATGCAAGAAAGAATCTATACAGAAAATTCTTGTTGGTTGAAAGTGATCGAAGAAAAGAGTGAATGTGTAATAAACGATTTGGATAACTTCAAACCCAAGGAAAAATAATCATCCAATGAGATTACAAGGATTTGGAGTGGCTTGAATTTTATATGGGAAAAATTTTAATGCTCATAATTTAAATTCAATGTGTATGGGACAACAAGATTAACGCCCATAAGAAATTCCATCAAGAAAAATCTTTTGGTTAGAATCATATTCATATAATGATTGAAAATATTTGAGTTCTCATTTTCATCTCAAGAGGAACTAAATAGTATCTTCAATTT
>SNQJ01S0199437.1:3603-16947 GCA_010110895.2 Picea sitchensis | reverse complement strand
ATAAATGTAAGAGGACTTCTTAGAAGGTTCTACTTCTAGAAGATTCCTCCTCTAGAATGTTATTAGGTGATGGTAGCACTATATAAAGGGGTTCAAGCAATGTAATGAGACATGAAGAGAAGTATTGTATTTGGAGCTGAAGCTCAATAGGAGGATGCCCCGTCGAAGAGGCAAGTGAACAGGAGAGGATCCCTTCCATAATAGGATCCATTGTATGGTGTTTCCCTACCTTAAGGGTTTGATAATAATAAAGTGTGGTTTCTTCTATATTGCTTTGTGGATCTATTGTGTATTCAGTATTTGTGGTTATTATATTGGTAGATCTATTTAGGTTCTTAACAGAGTTGGTGCTCAATTGAGGGGATTAGTGTTTCCAACAGGTTTGTATCCTGTAAATATTGTAAAAATAGGTTTGTGCCTACATGAATCTATAAAGATAAGTTTTATGGTTTTCTTCGAGTTTCCATGTTAAAATATATGCATTGCAATTTGAGTTTATATGTGATTGTTGTTTCTCATCTAATGAATGATTGATGAATGGTTAAGTAAAGTAAAAAGTATCTTATGTTGATTAATCCCCCCTCTCAATATAAACATAAGTTCAAAAATTGGTTTCAAAACATGTTCCTTCAGAAATAGTTTAACCACTGGAAAGAAGAACTTGAACACATACGTATTGCAAGGAATGTCTCCCTATAAATAGATATTATTTGTTTGATGGAAGAAAATATGCCTCATGGAGTATAATAATGAAGAAATATTTAAAGGCCCTTGGGTTTGGTATTTGGGAATTTATCATAACAGTTTATACAGATGAATGTGGGAAGGATTCAAGTGAAAAAAAATGCAAAATCAATAGATGACATCTTGAGTGGCCTATTAGATTTTGAGATTGTCAAGGTAATAAGGTTTCCATCAACTAAACATATTTGGGAAAATATACAAAAAAAATATGAAGAGATATCTGGTGATTGTTCCACATGTGAATCATGGACATAATAAGCATAATTTATAAGAAAGATAAAATGAGGACCTAACAAATAGAAAGGTAATCTATCCTTCAAATTATTTAATTGTGGTGGAATAGGACATTTTGCTGCTAAGTGTCCATATGAATAAAGGGAAGATAGTGATGATGAAGAAGAATATATCTCCATAACCATGGAAACAAATCTTGTTGATGAAGAAAATGAAGATAGTAAGAAAGAAAAACTAGATTCATAAGAACAAGATATTGAAGAAAAACTTATTAGTGCCTTAGAAGAAATAGACATGATTAGGAAAAGTAATATAAAGTAGAAACACCAATTGAATAAATATGAAGAGGAGGATCCTGATATTGAAGAAACAAAGAAGACAATTACCATCCTGAAGAATCAACTAGAAGAGGAAAAAAGGATAGAAAAAGTGGTGAGAATCCCACTGAAAGAAAAGGAATAAAATTGGAAGAAGTTAGAGGTTGAAATAGTTTCCTTGAGAAATGAACTAGAGAAAAAAATTGATTAGTTGAATAGAAGATTGAATTTTGGAAAGAGTATTGAAATCTTAGGTAATATTCTCAGCTTCCAAAGTTCAGCATTCATCAATACATATGTTGGATATGACGAAAAAAAAAAGACCGCCAAGGGAGATGGAATCACTAAGGTCACAAAGCCATTAGAAAATAAAAAATGAAGAAAATCCTAAAATCTATTCCAATATTCTCAAAGGCTCCATCAACAATGAAAGTAACAACATGAAAGGTAATTATGACTAGAATAAACCTAATTATTCTCACAAGAATAACAAGAATGACTTCAGAAGAGTTGTTCCAATAAGAATTCCTTTCACAAATTGGTACCAATATCTCTTTCTTAGCTATTGTTTTTATTGAAATAATTTTGGTCATAAGGTAATATATTGTAGTGATTATGCAAGAAGTGATCATATGAGATATAGAAATAGAGGTTCTTATAATACCTCAAAGGATGAATATGTGAGCAAGAAAACCAGAAGTTCACATAGGTTTTCTAACCCAAACTAAAATTCATTTTCTCCTTTACTCGATTACAATATTGAATGTTATAAGTGTAATAACTATGTCCACATAGAATGTTAATGTAGAATCAACCTAGTAGGACCTCATAAAAAAAAACAGGGAAGAAAATTGTATTTCCAAACATAAAGAAGAATACACAAAGGTTTGGAAAAGGAAGCAAAATCAAGAAATAGGGAGAGATGAAGTTTTTTGTTATGAGAAAGGATGTGATAAGCTAGATGAAGATGGTTGGAAGATTCATTGTTTTTATTCTCACTCAAAACATGTACACCCCTTTTCTATAAAAGGTAACACTGGTACATTTCCTTGCGAAAATGGAAATTCAAGTTTACGGTACTCTTTTGGAAAAGAGAAGTCATATGATTGGTCCTTGTCAAAAAGTAATGTGTAGGTATAAACAAATTCAAATAAAGTAAATACTAAAGCTTCCCCCCATTCAGAATATCAAAGTCATGACTTTGTATTGGAAGGTTTGATCAATAAAAACAATCAAATAGAAGGATCAATGTTGGATATATGTAGAAGAGACAACCTGGATAACGATCAATTTTCAACAAGTGGAAAATTAGAGATATACTTTTAAATTGAACATTGGATTGATTGAAGGGAAGCACAAATCAAGAGGAGCAACCTTTTTCCATTGATGTCAAAGGGGGATAAGTTGCAGACAAAGGAAGAATTGCATACATGAGGAGAATTGTAGATAGGGGGAGTATGAAACTTGACTAAGGGTTGTCATCGATGAAAAAGAGAGAGATTGTTGGAAATATTGTTTTCATTGATGTAAAATACAGGGGGGGACTATGAATGTCCAAGATATCAAGTAAAAGGTGCATGGAATAGATATGAGGTATGCTAGAGGATTTGGGTTGTCTTTTTGGGATCTACAGGTGTGCACGAGAATTCAGAGGAGTTTTCTTGTTCTTAAGGTGCACTATGAAGGACCGAAAGCCTATGATGTTGTAGTTTGGGATCATAGTTTGGGAATGATACTATGAGGCTCACTAGGACATGAAGGATAAATGTGACTATGGTTTGAATCTATGTCTTAAGTATGAAGTATGCAGGTGAAGTCAGAAGTACACTATATATGAAGATATTGGATTGGTGTCTATACATGTCTTATTGAATTGGTCCTCCGCTAAGGAGATTGGCGTCTCTAGTGGGTTAGTGCCTACACAATGTCTTGTAGATTTGGTGCTTAGATGAAGAGATTGGTGTGTATAGTAGATTGTTTCCTACATGTGTTGTTGAGTTGGTGTTCAGCTAAGGGGATTGGTGTCTTTAGCAGTTTGATTCCTACAAATATTTTAATAGTAGGTTGGTGCCTACATGAACTTATAAAGGTTATTTTTATGGTTTTCTCCCAGTTGGGTTTCCATGTTAAACTCTTTGCATTTTGATTTGAGTTTATATGAGATTATTTTTTCTCATATGTGATTATTTTTTCTCATCTAAGGAATTATTGATGAATGGTTAAATAAAGTAAAAGTATCTTATATTGATTAAACCCCCCTCTCAGTATAAGCATAAGTTCAAAATTATGAACGAGTATATCTGACACTTATGTTCTTAGAGATAAGCTGCCACCATTATAGCTAAATATCTAACTCTGTATTTTATAGTCTTTTCTATTTTTCATTCATTAATTGAATTGGGATTTAGTTGTAATATTGTGTTCTTTGTGATATAATTCTGTGAGTGTTCTTTGCATTTTTATTCTTTCATTTGGTTATCTAATAAATCTAGATCACCTTGGGTGCACAAGTGATATTTTTCAAGAAGAAGGTGTTGATGTTTAGACAACATCGGGAGGACATTATATTATATTAATGATTAATAATATAATTATTGATTATTAAATAATACATATAATAAGTAAATGATAATAATAAATAGTTATTGATTATCCAAGGGATGCATCCATTCATGGATGGTCACCATATGTTCTTTATACATGGAACACTCATCATTATATTAATATATCGATCTCATATTATATCATATAGAAAAATCAACATGGTATCAGAGAAGTACTGGGGTTTACTCCCTCACGAGAGGGCCCATGAAAATAAGAGAGATAGCATGTGTTTTGTGTGGAGATTTATAACATCATGAAGATCATATTTGATTACTACAGTAGGGACTAACTCTTTTCCAAAACTAGTTTTGGGCTCCGAATTCCATTTGTGGATTAGATTCAACTGCTAAAGGGTATCAAGGAAGAATACCATTGCCTCTCACATTGAACATCAATACCAGGTTGAATTTTCTTTCAAAATTTTTTTTATTACAAATTTCCATTGCATAATAACGAAAGTTATTGTTAGAAAGTCTAAATTTTATTTCTTATAATTTATTTGTAGCCAACCCAAATAAAAAATATTTGTTTTGTTGAGTAACCAAAAATCCATCCTAAAACTGTCTCTAAGAGTAAATCATACATGGGATATCGATTAAGCTCCAAATTTAACCCATCAGATGATGTTGGGAATTCCCCTGTTGACAAAAAACATCATGTAGTATCGAGGCAGTGCAACCACTCCACTCAAAGGAACTGTTATCAACAATGAGTAAACGTTCATGGAGTTTAGGAGGAGGGTTGGCATGGAAGCTGCGAGGGTGAGAAATCTATGGTTCATGGAATCACTATGTGTGGTGAATGAAGGAGTGTATATGTTCACCTGGAGAAAGCCGAGGGGTGGCCAAATTAGCATGCACAAAGAAAACCACCTTGAAGAGGGCATCGTTCATGATGATCACTTCTCCATTAGGAAGGAGGAGCATGTATCCCATGGTCCTCGGCCCCGTCATGTCCTCCATGCTCCAAAAAGGATTTTGGTTTGTTATCATCATTATTACCCAATTGTTAAGGGTCGTCATCATCATGTGGAAAAATGACGATATATTTAAAAATCCCAGTGAAAGGCATCTTTTCGTTGAAATGTATGTACACCACCACCATGCATGTTTTGGACAGGAGATTCCCCTGATTAGAAATACCCTCGATTATAGACATGTTTCTTCTATTTGGATTGCATTTTCTATACAGACTGCACATAGAGGGGAGTGAGGGAAGGAAGCTCAGAAGGGTTGTGTATGTTTCTTTTTGAAGCTTTGTCATTCTTTCAAAAGATCAAACTCATAAGATAGCTCTTGGGATGAAGGTCAGTGGATATCCCTTCATATGGGTCATTCACACATATAATTCCAATGGGTAATATATTGTAGGATGAGATCAAAAGGTATAATCCCAAGAATCCTCATTTGTTTAATTGGGATCGGTTTGTGTTGATCTAGACATGGATGCATCTGCAACAAGTTGTCTCACATTTGATGAGATCAATGCAAGTATTTGGTGTGGATTGATCAAGAAGGACATGAGAAGAATTAAAAAAACCCTCTTAGTCGAGATCACATGAAGATTGTGGAAAACAACATGAGACATTCTCCCTTGAGGGTCTTGTGTGGACTAGTCGGGGGGAACCAAGACATTGGTTTCATGAGGAAACCTCAATATTTCTTGTGATACATTGGTTCCATGAGGGAACCTTGATATGTCTTAGACATGTGTTCCACGAGGGAACCAAGAGATGTCTAGTATGGACGCAGTTCAAGGGTGAAGCATGAGGTTGGACACTTCATAATATTTGGGTGTCCAATATACATTCATTTACCCAATAAGAAAAGGACCAAGCTAGACCATTTAGGAAGAAAGGGTACATTTGTGGCCTGGTACAATGAGTCTTTGAAGGAATACTAGATCTGCATCCCCTGTAAGAGAAAGATTGAGGTGAGAAAAGATGTTACGTTTGACGAGGAGGTAGCCTTCAGGAGATCTAGAGGATGTTACATGGAGATTGATAGTGAGAGAGAGGAAGAGATTTCTCCTTCTCCCCATCACCCTATAACATTTCAAAGGGATATAGTTGATCCTATTGATCCAATTGATCTCGTTGATCCTATATCTCTAGTTGATGTCCCCATAGATATTGTAGTAGGTCATAAGATACATACATGGGATCATCATACTCTGCAGGAGGTAGAAGGACATGAAACTCCTCATGGTACCTTTAGAGAGATCAAGAGGCCTCAAAGATATTTGTTCTATGCCACAACTATGAGCCACATCATTGATTTTGAGCCTTCTTGTTATGAGGATGCATCTAGTCAGTCAGTATGGAGAGATGCCATGATAGAGAAGTATCAGTCCATCATGAAGAATGATGTGTGGGATAATTTTATGAGACATGAGGGGAAGTCTGTAGTGACTTCCAAGTGGATCTATAATATCAAACGCACAGCTGATGAAAGCATTGAGAAACACAAAATGAGATTTGTTGTTGGAGGATTGTCTCAAGTGGAGGGAATAGAGTATGAGGAAATATTTTCTCCCATTGGTCAATACACTTCTATCTAGACGATTATTTGCCTTGAAACATCCATGGTTTGGATACTACATTAGATGGATGTGAAGACATCCTTTCATAACAGAGAGATTAAGGAAGAAGTATGCATTGAGAAACCAAATGGTTTTGTGATACATGAGAAGGAGTATCATGTGTGTAGGTTGAAGAAGGCCATGTATGGACTCAATAAGGAAACTCAAGCTTGGCATGTGATGATTGATGGACACCTGATGAGTTTGGGCTTCAAAAATAATTTTTTTGATCCCAACCTATACTAAAAGACTATTAATGGTGAGTCCTTGATTTTGGTCGTTTATGTTGATGATTTATTCCTCACCAATACAAAGATCCTTATTGTTGAATGCAAGTATGGGTTGGCCTTTAGTTTCAGATGAAGGACCTTGGTATGATACACTACTTCTTGGGACTAGAGGTGTGGCTGAAAACTGATGAGATCTTCCTAAGTCATGGGAAGTACATAATTAATATATTGAAAATGTTTAGGATGTTGAATTGTAAGCCCATGGCTACATCGATGGTAATGAAATAGAAGAAACTAAGTGTGTCTTCTTTTGATTCTGACGATATTGAGCTGACCCTTTATGAATAATTGATTGGATCATTGATGTATCTAGTTAACACTAGACCAAATACTTGCTATGTAGTGAGTGCACTTAGCCAGTTTATTAGTCAGCTGACACAAACACACTGGATTGTTGCAAATCATGTGTTGAGATACCTACGAGGTATAGTTGTACATGGTGCAAAGGAAGGAAGTACTAGTGTAGTACCTTCCTACAGATGATAAGGTTTTTGATGTTCTTACCAAACCCCTTACAAGGATGAAGTTCGAGGACTTCCATGACATACTTGGTGTGGCAGAGAATGCCTCCCTCGCTGAGAGGGAGTGTTGATGTTTGCAGCTTCCTGAGACATTCTCCAAATCATACTCCTTTGTGAATGAGTTGAGTTGATCTCTTATGAGACTTATCCAAGAAGGGATAAGTGGTTTGGGATTGTATTCCAATTCCCCTTGTGGAGAGAACATGAGGACACGTCCTTTGTGAAGAACACATGAGGACATGTCAAGGGAGTTGAACTCGACGTCACACACTATGGGGATTTGACCCTAGTGTTTCTATAGGGAGTAGCCTCTAAAAGTCCACATGAGAGTGCCATGTATGACATACTTTCTCCAGATCATACTCCTCCATGACTTAGTTGAGTTGATATATGAGGAAACTTATTCGAGAAAGGATAATTAGGTTTGGGATTATAGCCCAACGTCCCTTTTGGGGAGAACATGAGGATGCGTCCCTTGTTTATAGAAAATGAGGAAATGTCAAGGGATTTGACCTTGATGTCACACACTATGGGGAGTTGACCCTAGTGTTTCTAGATGGAGTAGCCTCTAAAAGTCCACAAGGGAGTGCCATGTGTGACATAAATATTTCTACTATAGTGGTTGTGTACCACTAGAAATGATTGTGTTCCAATAGACAGTAGTTGTGTTCTACTAGCAGTGGTTCTATACGAATGGACAATAGTTGTTTACTACTATGGAAATATACCTCCCTAGATAAGAGTGAGTGTTGATGTTTCAAAATCGCGTGGACGTTCTCCTAGATTAGGTTGTAGACCAAGGGGGATAAGATACATTTATCACAAAGGTGTACTTGTGGTAAATGGGCCTAGAC
Source organism: Picea sitchensis (assembly GCA_010110895.2). Lineage (NCBI taxonomy): Eukaryota > Viridiplantae > Streptophyta > Pinopsida > Pinales > Pinaceae > Picea > Picea sitchensis. The sequence goes on along the minus strand of SNQJ01S0199437.1, from coordinate 8,803 downwards.
ATAGTCCTTCCTTGATCATGACAAGGAAAAATACAGACTTGAGGTTCTTGAGGTTCTTTCCATGTGTCAGTTAGCATCGAAATGACATTCACTCACAAGGGTGTACCTGTGGTGAATGTACCTAGTATGGTCTTTGTCCTAGTCATGGTGATTTGACAAGAAATGATAAAGACTCAAGATGCTAGGTGATATCACATGTAGACCCAGACTGATCCTAATCTTAAAGAGAGTCCTTTGGCTCAGAGGTAGAGACATAGGGGGAGTTTCCCCTTGGTTCAGGTAGGACAGACACATCTCCCAAGACTAACAGACAAGTGTCATGAGTCTACAATGAAGTTTGTATACTTCATAAACAAGCGTGGCATGATACAGAATGTCTCCTTCATTGAGAGGGAGTGTTGATGTTTGGAAAACATCCGGAAGACATTATCTTAGATTAATAATTAATAATATAATTATCACTTATTACATAATATACATAATAAGTAAATTATAATAATAAATATTTATTGATTATCCAAGGGACACATCCCTTCATGGATGGTCACTATATGTTCTCTATATATGGAACACTCATCATTGTAATAATATATCGATCCCATATTATCTCATATAGAAAATTCAACAAAAGGATGATTCCTCGTGATCATGCATTGATTACATGTATTTGAATTAAGTCATAGTCAAGAATAGGTACCCAATGCCTTGGATTGATGATCTCCTTGATCAGATGAAAAAAGTAGTTTTATAAAAAATTGATATGTGATTAGGGTATAACTAGTTAAGGATGAAGGAATGCAACATTCATAAGACCACCTTCTAAACTCAGTTTGGGAACTATGAGTTAATAGTGGTGTTATTTGGTTTGAACAATACACCAACTATATTCATGAGCCTCATGAATGGTTTATTCTACAAGTACTTAGACCACTTTGTGTAGTTCTTTGTGTTAGCAACAATTCTTGTCTTGGGCCTCAGAGCATCCAGAGTTGCAGGTTTCATGAAGAACACCCAAGCATAGCATGTAAAGCCCCATTTCAGGCTAAAAATCAAGTGAGCGGGCGAAATTACGTTGTCAACGGCCTGGATTCATCTATAAAAGAAGATCGACGGACGACGGGAAATCGCGGTTAGCAGAGTTGCACCGGGATTAGCACGATAGGTAGAGTCTATATTGCATGCAAGAAAGGATATCATTCATCCATCCAAAGGATGCGTGGAAAAATATCTAGTCACGTCGGCATTTCGGCATTCGGGAGTTCGAAGAGTGAGGGATTCATGTATTTATACATCTCGAAACCCTGAACCCCGAAACGTCGATAAGCGCCTTTGAAGATAAGCCCATGGTCCTAGCACCTGGTCATGTCAAGCGAGCCTAATAATGGAGGAAGCCCTCTTCTAACATCAAATTCCATCTCGACCGTTCCTCTGGAGGACACACAACGTATATCCGTTCTTTCGCGGTTTGGTCAATCGAGATTTTGAGAAACATTGCATCGTGAACCCCCAGTGCCATAAATCCTGAAAGAATTAGGACCATCCATCTGAAGGACAGATGGCGCAATAGTTGAGCCATGAGTGGGGCCCTTCAGTATTTTCATGTTGAAAGCGTCGAGGTCATATCAACCATTCATCCATCAGAAAAGCTTGGGCAAATTTAATTTAAAGAGGGCGTAGATCTAGACGGTCGTAATCCAGGCACTCAAATTCACGTATGAGGTTCCATTCCGCACCCCCTTCATCATTCTGTCTTTAACGAGAGGGGGGGTCCGGAATCGGAGATAATGTATGCACGCATTTGGAGGGCCCAAGTCTCGGCGTTTAGATCTACGGTCTGTATTGGATTCCGGACCCCCCCATCGGTTCTGCCTTTAATGGAGGGGGGGTCCGGAATGGAATTTCACTCTAGCGGGCCCCCTATCTGTACGTGGCATGAATATACTAGTCCTAAGTCCTCACCACCTACCATGTGTCCCTTTCACCCAATCACCTCTACCTCAACACCTCCCTCCATTCGTTGTCTCCTGTCCCTTCACCATACCATACCGAAACCTACAACATCCTCGTCGAGTATGCCACATCTTCCACCTCTCATACTGTGATCCATTCTAATGGTCCAGGTGGCCCCTCGAAAAGACCTCCATGTCCCCAAAAGGAAGAGTTGACCAGAGCCATTCTTGATCCCAAGATGGCATTTATTGCAGTTGTTGTAGGTGGTTAGACATCGGCTTCGCCATAAAGGAAAATTCCGACGACGAATTAAAAGCACGTCGACTCACCTGTAGAAGGACAATTCGAAATCTGATGGCGTTTGTCATAGGCGTGCGATCATCCTGAGTCTTCATAGGCAGGCTCTCAGAAGCCTGGAAGATGCAATTCTTTAATGCAACGTCTCATTTTTGTTGTTGTTGTTATTTTTGAGTATATGTAGGCGTTTTCACCATTTTTAGGAAGGATCGATGGTAGAGCGAAGCTCCCGATTGTAAAGTTTTAACAGAAATTTGAGTTTTCTGGTTATGCATCTGTGTGTAAGATTTCTTGTTTTATGAAAGACAGTCTTTCTTACTCCATCTAATTTTCATGTCATACCAAGAGAGTTTGTGATCGACGGATTCGCACAAATTTATGCAATTATGTTATGATAAAGGATTTTTTGTGGCATCGTTGTGTTCTCTCGTTTTCTACATTTGAATGTAAGAAGATATTGCGTTTAGATGTCTTCCCCTATAGTCTGTTAGAAACCTAATGTTTACGACAGACCTTTGTACCTCTCTGATACAAGTCTTCCCCCTACTCACCCTTACTACAACTCACTGTCTGAAGTTATATAAGACCTCACTTGCCCATGCATGCCTGGCCTAGTTTCGGAGTTAGAACCACATCGTTCTGAGTTAACTTCCATTCGATAACCCCATTAAACAAATCGTGAAATAAAATGATAAGTGTCGAGCTCTGCTCCTGCTGCAATCTAGGGGTGACTTTTGACGCTAACATTTATGGCGCCATTGCCAAGGACGAAGTTGAAGATTTTCCCTGGGTAGAACGACATTGAGCCTCTGATTCTGAAGGTGCATCAGACATCAGAGCCTTTAAATATTTCTACTGTGCACCTGGAAACTCCACTGTGGCAACTCCATTGTTTCCACTTCACGGTTTCAGCTATATCTATTGTTAGCACACCTAAAAGCTGATCCTAAGGAGCTTTCTTGAGAAGGTTTCAACAACTGCTTTCTCAACCTGAGAAGCTTCCTGGGGTAACAACAACATTAAGATCTGGCCTTTGATGGTGAACAAGGACCAGACACATTCGAAGTTGTAAATCTTTCACCTGGCGACTCCATGATTCAAGGATCAATCAACGACTCCACTGGTTCGATATGGAGAAAATCTTAGCTCAAAGGTTTTCTTTCTGTGACTTTTCCCAGATAGTTGGTTTTCCTAATGCACTTCCTGATAGNGGGGATCCCTGGGCGAAGCATCTCAAAGGTTTTATGATTGGCTTTTATCTTTTGCCAGCTACTTTTACCCTCTGGGCCTTTAGCCCCTTCTTCCCATGAGGTAAGGTACGATCCCTTCTTGGGTCAATACACCCGAAGATCCAAAAAGGCTGGGGAGATGGAGCAAAAGTAGTATGGAAAGTGACAAGTATGGTAGGGAATGGACAATGACTCTTCAAGGAACCATCTAGTGGCAACCTATCCCTAAGGGAAACCAACTTACTGGGGTACCATGTCACCCTCCCCAGGTTTAAACAAGGCAAGGAGCATAAATTCCAAGCCAGCGTTTTAAAATCAAGGAAGCTCTGTTGCAATGTATTCAAATGCTTTAAATATCAGAGTGGTACTTACCATGATAGGAGCATCTTTGGTATGACCTGTGCCCGCTAAAACTCTGACAAAAAGATCAATAATATCTAGGGTGGTGATATCACCCTTTGTCCATATATGATAAAAAATCAAAATGAGAAAGAACATATCTATAATCTAGCATATTATCATGAGCATATAATATACACAAATGAGACAAAGCAATATGAAAATGCAACTAAAACTATACTAAAATGATATGCATGGTATATATAATGGATGCAAATGCCTACCTACCTAAACTTACCTGTACTTACCTGTGAAGTCAAGTCTCTTCCCCGTGATGGGGTTTGAGGAGACGCTCACTAACTGGCAATGGACGTTTCTTCCCTTCGATCGTGGACAAGTAGTAGGAATCATTGACTGACTTCATTCTGATCTTGAAGGGTCCAAGAAAAAACTCTGTGCATCCCTTAATGTTGTTAGGCTCCCCCGTCTTTGTATCCCATTTGTTAGCGACATTTCTTGTCTTGGGCCTGAGAGCATCCAGGTCTGTAGGTTGCACGAAGAACACCCAAGCGTAGCACGTAAAGCCCCATTTCAATCTAAAAATCAAGTGAGCGGGCGAAATTACGTTGTCAATGGCCCGGATTCATCTATAAAAGCAGATCGATGGACAACGAGAAATTGTGGTTAGCAGAGTTGCACCGGGATTAGCGCGATAGGTAGTGTCTATATTGCATGCAAGAAAGGATATCAGTTGTCCATCCAAAGGATGCGTGGCGCAAGATCTAGTCACGTCGGCATTTCGGCATTCGGGAGTTTGAAGGGTGAGAGTTTCACGTCTTTCTACATCTCGAAACCCCGAACTCCGAAACGCCGATAAGCGCCTTTGAAGCTAAGCCCATGGTACTAGCACCTGGTCACGTCAAGTGAGCCTGATAATGGAGGCAGCCCTCTTCTAGCATCAAATGCCATCTCGACCGTTCCTCTAGAGGACACACGACGTACATCCGTGCTTTCGCGGTTTGGTCAATCGGGGTTTTGAGAAACGTTGCATCGTGAACCCCCGGTGCCAGAAATCCCGAAAGAATCGAGACCATCCATCTGAAGGACACACGGCGCAATAGTTGAGCCACGAGTGGGGCCCTTCGAGATTTTCATGTTGAAAGCGCCGAGGTCATCTCAGCCATTCATCCATCAGCAAGGCTCGGGCAAATTTAATTTAAAGAGGGCGTAGATCTGGACAGTCGTAATCCAGGCACTCAAATTCACGGACGAGGTTCCATTCCGCACCCCCTCCGTCATTCCAGCTTTAACGAGAGGGGGGGGGTCCGGAAACAGAGATAATGTATGCGCACATCTGGATGGCCCAAGTCTCGGCATTTAGATCT
>SNQJ01S0199435.1:0-17075 GCA_010110895.2 Picea sitchensis | reverse complement strand
CATGATTGGATATGGAAAGGTACATATATAGAAAGATTATGAACCACACCAGGTACCAGAAGCTTCCTACTTTTAAATAAACTGGGCTACAACCCTTTTTGCTAACACTAATGAATACCGCAGAATTATATTCTTGGTGTAGTGTTCGGTTCGGAAAGGAAGGAATCCAATTAATTGGAAAGATAATAGGAAGTGTATGGAGAATGTGGCAGCACGTTGGCCAGAATTCCAACCCATGGATGGTGAGATACATGACTGAGATAGAGAGCATTATGTAATTCAATGCAAGGTGCACTAAATAAGAATGCATTGAGAATCACACTCATGCATAATAAGTGATATAATTCCATACTAAGTGCAATGGTTGAATATGTTTGGTAAGTACATGCATATATATTATTGCATGGAATAATTATGTTGATGGCTGAAATGTTGCTAACCCCTGAAATTGAGAACATTTTAGGAACTGTTAAACACTGCAACAGGAAAGTTACAAGCCAGGTAGTCACAAGAATGGAGACTACATAAAATTTTATGTTCAGAACCTTTTGAGTCAAGTTTTAGGTCTAGACAATGACAAACATGTAATCGAAGTCATGCTCATTTTCCTTTTGACCTTTTTTAAGTCAGAGTCTGGTCTGTCAGTCTGCATCAGTTTTGATCAATTCATACTTGATAATATCCATAAACAACTAGTGAATTTTCTCTCTCTAAGGAATTTTAGATACTACACCTATCAATTGAAGATTTTCCTGGAAACAAATATGAGAGAATTTCCTGAAGAATCATTTATAACAATTGAATGTAAAAGGATTACATTGCTTATCTTCATAAAAAAATTCATGTCCAGAGTTTACAGTTTTATTTTCAACATCGACCTACCTAGATTTTTGGATGACATGATGATGCAAAGAGGTCCGACCTATCACCCCGCAGGGTCTCTTTACCTGACCTCCTGCTCACAGGATCGTTCTCAAAATCCCCTCTGTTGAGTCGAAGCGGCTCTTTATATCCCCTGCCGGAATCACTCTGCAAATCCCTGACCCAGTCCACAGTCTTCTCTTCACCTGTCTCGGCTTCTCCACTTAGCCGTAGTTATCTCGACTCACTATAGGGGTTTCGGGGTTTCGGACCTTCTGCTGCAACGAACCACTGTCCTCGTGAATCCCCGATCACCGATGAGCTCTCAGCCCCTATGCGCTAGCCCTCCTGGACAAGATTCCACCATATGACCACTACTCCCGTGTCCGTGGCCTTACCTCCCTCGCGGCCTCGCGACTTGCTATATCAAACCCTTGATTTTCCAACACTCGACAGCCGATGTGCCGAAGTGCCGAGGCGCACGAGAGTTGATTTTCCAACGGTCCTTTATCTCACCGATAATTCACACCTCGCCGGATTGCGAATCCTGACTCCAATACTTCGGGACTTCTCACGGAGAGATCGCGAGGTCTTTGTGCCACGTGTATTCCACTTCGCCGCTTTGTTATGGCCACCTGCCCTCCAACGGTTGGAATATCGCTCCCCACGACCTCACAATCCCCGTGACCAAACTCTCGAGCCTTTTCTCCTGAGGCTCTGATGCACGATCCCACGTGTGGATCCAACGGTCTTCCCTGATCCAGATCCAATGGCTATCTCCTTCTCACCCCTCGCGTCTTCGCGACTTGGGACACCCAACCCTTGGGCCTTCAACCTGTGAACCCCCGAGTTCGTGAGATCTCTACCATGCGTCCTCTCAATTGGACGATCCATATCTCCTCGCTACTTCGTCGCCTCGCATCCTCGCGCCTCGCGACTTTCAACACCAACCACTTGGGCGTTCACCCTGTGAACTCCCAAGTTCACGCGATCTCTCGATCTCTACCACGTGCCCTCTGCCAACGGACGGCTCCGATCTTCTCGCACCTCGCGTCCTCGTGACTTTGGAAACCTAACACTTGGGCCTTCACTCTGCGAACTCCTAAGTTCACGAGATCATCTAGATCTTTGCCACCTATCCTCTCCAGATGAACGGCTCCTGTCTTCTCGCCACTTCGCTACCTTGTGTCCTCACACCTCGCGACCATTAACACCCAATCCTCGGCTCTTCCACTCACGCGCTTCCGAGATGCGAGGTGCCACTTGTCCACCTGCCGACTCCTGTGGTCCCACACCGCTCTCGAGTGTTGATATCCTGAGATGACGTCAGCTAGGCCCCACACATGGAGCTCTCTCCTCCTTGCCACTCGTGAAGTCGAATGACTTCCTCTTCCAACCTCCAGTGCCTGAGTTCCCGATGTGGGTAATCTCATGACACGCGTCCGCTGCCAACGGACGGTTACAATCTTCTTGGGACTTCTCCCCTGTTGTTCATGAAGGCTTAACCTTCGTGAAACTTCCTGCAGATCTGACGGCTATCGGGTATCTACCCCAGATCCGATGACCCAGATCTGTTATCCTTGTGCGCTCTCCTCCGGTTGCTTCTTGGCCTTGAAAACTAACAGTCCAGATTCTATCGGTCGATCCGACGGCTGACTCTGCTCCTCCTGAACTTCCTGCGCTCTTGCTCCTGTGCGTAACCTCTGCGTAGCTTCTCCCGATCCAACGGCTGTCGGGATTTTCGAGTGAGATCCAATGGTTGTCGGTGTCCTCGCTCTATGCTCTTCCTGAGCTCCTTCTGGACGTGAACTTCTCAACGGTCCATATCTCTTCTTCAGGTCGATCTGACAGCTGTCATCGCTACTCCTGAGCTGTTGCACTTTCTTCCCAGCTTGGGAGGATTTCTCTCTTTCAAAGGTCTCGGCCTTTTCTTTCTTTCTCCTCTCTACACGCTCCTCGATTTCGAGCCTCGTCGATGCGCGTACAAGCGTTTCCCTTCCTGAGCTTCTCCTTTGAATCCTCAAAGGATTCTCCCGATCCCTGCACTCCTCACAGAGTCTCCTTACACACACGCTGGTGCTATCCCTTCTGAGCTTTCACAGCCACTCAGACCCCTTGAGGGATTTTGTTTTTCTTCCTTCTCCTATAGATGGAGAATGAACCGGATGCCCTCTTGGCTATCCTTCTGCTCAAGCCTCTTCCTGAGTACTTCTGGGTATTCAGCAACCCAGTGAAGATCTTTTCTTGGACCCTTCCTTCACAACACAGAACTCAAAGAGTTCTTTCCTCGTCTATGCTTGCCTGGGCACTTCCTTGATGCCCTCCTGGCAGAGTATCTTCTCCATAGAACACTCAAAGGTCCTATATTCTTCTCCTGTGCACTCATTGCACTTGCTCGATGCCCTTCTGGAAGAGCTCTCAGAATCCACAGTGATTCTGCTTCTCCTTCAAACTCTCAGCAGAATTCTTCCTCCAGCACCTCGTGCTCACGCTCAATGCCCACCTGGCAGAGCTCTACAGAATCCTCAGTGGTTTTTTCTACAACTGTGTCTCAACTACATAGACTTACCTCCTGAGGTGTTCATCAACCTCACAGGTCTTCCACCTGAGTTGGTGACTTCAGTCCTGTGCCTCAGCATGTCTTTGTCTGAATCCACAGAGTTCATAAATGCATCCTCATGTGCATGGCTCTCAGAACCCTCAACGTTCTGTCACACCCTCTTGGTATGAAGCCTCAAAGACCTCTCAAACCTGAAATCACACAAACCCCTGCAGAATGCATCCACATAACATACATTCACAACATATATATGGAACACACACAGACATCCATATACACAGAATATGCAGGAAAAACTGTTATGTTTATATTAACAATGGAAAATGCCTGTATTTTACAATGGTGTTCCTAAGCTCTCCTCGGCTCTCTCATACAACCATCCTAACTCGTCTCTCTCCAAAATAAGATCTGAAAATCTCTTTTACCTGAGGGCTCATTCCTCCAGGTTCACCTACCCTATTCAATTACAATCAATGGTTGTCTAGTCCAGCGTATGGATCTAGATCTCAGCCATGACACACATTAAATGCCTAACTTATCTACAGCCTATGCAAAGGCATGGCTTTCATGGCTCACCAGCCTAAGATATTTAATTACATTCAATTCAAATTTGAAATGAGGTTGCGCCTCCCTTTCAACACATGAATGCATGCGCGCTGACGTGGTTGGCTGGCTGGCTGGCTGCATGGAGAGATGCTCCTGCATCATACTCCACAGCGGCAAAAATCATGAGCTCCTGCTCATGAGCTTCCCCTGTAGCTGTTGGAAATCCTCCTGGATCCCAAATAAGTCTTTGGATCTTCTCATCTGCTCCATTCTGCTTCTGATGTTGCGTCCGCTGCGCTGCTGCCCCTTCTCTGCCCAGCTTCTCTTCGCTGGTAGTCTGCGCTGATCTCAACATCAGCCTTCTGATGTCCTCTATCTCTCGGTCCAGCTGCTCCAATGGATGGCCCCACTATTGCAGTCTCCCCAGCTGCAAGAATTTTTGGCCATCGGGAAGATCGCTATGATCTCCCAGGTCATCTTCTTCATCTTCATCTTCATCTGTGGCCTCAAGTTGCCACTCTGTTGCAGACTTTAGCTCTGCAGTCTCTTCTTGACTGACCTGCTGCTCAGTCATCTTCTTCTCTGACGGCTCAAATTTTTCCAGTTCTCTTGCTGGTTCTGGATTGTTCAACCAATCCTCCAGCATCTCCAACTCCATCTCCCATGGAGTGATAATTTTACCTGCCTGCTCCTTGGCTTCTTTTTTTGCTAGCTTCAGTGCTATAGCTTCTTGCTTTTCAACTCCCTCACTAAAATCATTGAGCCATTCCTCAGAATGCTCATCTTCTTCTTCATCTGCTTCTCTTGATGTCAGCTTCAATGCTACAGCTCTATCAGCTTCCTTGCTGAATATGTTGAGACATTCCTCTGAATGATCATCTTCTTCTTTGTCCTATTGGGCAGCTTTCAAAGTCTACTCCAACTCTTCCTCTTTTCTAACAGTCATCGTCAGCTTTGACTGTTATTCTGCTGCACCATCAACGACACAAATCTTTGCCTCCTCCTGGGAAATGGTAGGAATACTTGTATTCCCCCTATCATCAGAATACCATCCTAATGTTCCTCCTCCGTCAGCTGCATCTGTTTATATAAATTCATCCTTGAATTTATGAGACCCTCAGATAGTCTCACCTGCTCTGTCATCTCCTCAGGCTGATCCAAATTCACCTGCTCATCCCTGCCCACCTGGAAATATGGGATGCTTCCGCTGATGCTTCCCTGGCAGACCATGAGATCAACCGATCCCATCTTCATCAGCACTTCCTGCTGAATTGAACTCTCCTCCGAGTCCGCGAGACCTTCAAACAGTCTCAAATATTCATCTCTGCCCACCTGGAAATATGAGATGTCTTCACTGCCCTCCTGGTAGTCTTCGATGCTTCTGCTACCCTCCTGGCAGTCTTCGAGATCCCGCAGTGATCTCTTATCATTGCCCAGCTAGAAATGTGAAATTCCTTCACTGTCCTCATGACAGTCTTTGATATCCTCAGCTAATCTCAATATGTTTCCCTCTTGGCAATCTAGAATTTCTTCTTCTCTGCCCTCCTGGCAGTGCTTGAGATCATCAGCCGATCTCATTTATGTTCCTTTGCCCATCTGGCAATTTGGAAGCCTCCCACTGCTCTCCTGGCAGTCCATGAGATCCTCAGACGATCCCAATTTATCTTCTTCATCATCCCAATCATCGAGACCCTTTCCAGTCTCTGGCCAACAGTGATCGATCATCTCTTCCTCTGTGGCCTTGAGGTTTTCAGCATACCTCAACCATTTTCTCAACAGTCTGCGTTGTTTCATGACCATCAGCTGCTTGACTGGCCATTTTTATTTTGCCTTCTTCATGGGCAATTCACGCATCCGTCTCCTCCTTCTATCCTGTCGCATCTGCAGTTCCAGCTTCTCTAGGTTTGCTTTTAATTCATAGAGATTTTGAATCTCTTCTTCATCCCATTCGGCAAGATTTTCTGCCTTGCTCTTCTTTCTATGGCCTTCAGTAGCCATCTTGTTGTTCCCGTCTGCCTCCCTGGCAAAACTGTTGTTGTCACTCCTGCAATCCTGAGTGCTAAGCTTCATCCTACAGTCCTGCTGATTGTCTGCTTGATCGTTGCCTACCCGCAAACAATCATTACAGAGTCCTCCAGCGCTATGTCTTCTTCTTCCTCCTCTTTTCTCCTCTTGCCTGAAATATACAGACAAGAACTCGCTTTGATACCACCTGATGCAAAGAGGTCTGAACTATCACTCTGCAGGGTCTCTTTACCTGACCTCCTGCTCACAGGATCGTTCTCAAAATCCCCTTTGCTGAGCCGAAGCGGCTCTTTAGATCCCCTGCCGGAATCACTCTGCAAATCCCTGACCCAGTCCACAGGTCTTCTCTTCACCTGTCTCAGCTTCTCCACTTAGCCGTAGTTATCCTGACTCACAATCAGGGTTTCAGGGTTTCAGACCTTCCGCTTACACGAACCACTATCCTCGTGAATCCCTGATCACCAATGAGCTCTCGGCCCCTATGTGCTAGCCCTCCTGGCTAAGCTTCCACCATATGACCACTACTCCTGTGTCTGTGGCCTTACCTCCCTCGCGGCCTCGCGACTCGCTATATCAAACCCTTGATTTTCCAACACTTGACACCCGATGTGTTGAAGTGTCGAGGCGCACGAGAGTTGATTTTCCAACGGTCCTTTATCTCGCCGAGACTTCGCACCTCGCCGGATCACGAATCCTGATGCCAATACTTCGGGACTTCTCGCGGAGAGATCTCGAGGTCTTCGTGCCACCTGTATTCCACTTCACTTCTTTGTTATGGCCACCTGTCCTCCAACGGTCGGAATCTCGCTCCCCGCGACCTCGCAATCCCCGTGACCAAACTCTCAAGCCTTTTCTCTCGAGTCTCCGATGCACGATCCCACGTGCGGATCCAACGGTCTTCCCTGATCTAGATCCAACGGCTATCTCCTTCTCGCCCCTCGTGTCTTCGCAACTAGAGACACCCAACACTTGGGCCTTCAACCTGCAAACCCCCGAGTTTGTGAGATCTCTTGATCTCTGCCACGTGTCCTCTCAATTGGACGATCCAGATCTCCTCGCTACTTCGTCGCCTCGCGACTTTTAACACCAACCACTTGGGCATTCACCCTGCAAACTCCCGAGTTCGTGCAATCTCTCGATCTCTACCATGTGCCCTCTGCCAACAGACGGCTCCGATCTTCTCACACCTCGCATCCTCATGACTTTGGACACCCAACACTTGGGCCTTCACTCTACGAACTTCCGAGTTCACGAGATCATCTAGATCTCTGCCACCTTTCCTCTCCAGATGGATGGCTCCTGTCTTCTCCCCACTTCGCTACCTCGTGTCCTCGCACCTCGCGACCTTTAACACCGAATCCTCGGCTCTTCCACTCACGAGCTTCCGAGATGCGAGGTGCCACTTGTCCACCTGCCGACTCCTGTGGTCCCACACCGCTCTCGAGTGTTGATATCCCGAGATGACGTCAGCTAGGCCCCACACATGGAGATCCTGCCTCCTCGCCACTCGTGAAGTCGAATGACTTCCTCTTCCAACCTCTGGTGCCCGAGTTCTCGATGTGGGTAATCTCGTGACACGCGTCCGCCGCCAACAGACGGCTCTGATCTTCTCGGGACTTCTCCCCTGCTATTCACGAAGGATTAACCTTCGTGCAACTTCCTGCAAATCCGACGGCTATCGGGTATCTACCCCAGATCTGACGACCCAGATCTGTTCTCCTTGTGCCCTCTCCTCCGGATGCTTCTTGGCCTTGAAAACTAATGGTCCAGATTCTATCGGTCAATCCAACGGCTGACGCTGCTCCTCCTGAACTTCCTGCACTCCTACTCCTGCGCGTAACCTCTGCGCAGCTTCTCCCGATCCAACGGCTGTTGGGATTTCCGAGTGAGATCCGACGGTTGTCAGTGTCCTCGCTCTGTGCTCTTCCTGAGCTCCTTCTGGACGTGAACTTCTCAACGGTCCAGATCTCTTCTTCAAGCCGATCTAATGGTTGTCATCGCTACTCCTGAGTTGTTGCACTTTCTTCCCACCTTAGGAGAATTTCTCTCTTTCAAAGGTCTCGGCCTTTGTTGTCTTTCTCCTCTCTACACGCTCCTCAATTTCGAGCCTCGCTGATGCGCATACAAGCGCTAACCTTCCTGAGCTTCTCTTTTGAATCCTCAAAGGATTCTCCCGATCCCTGCACTCCTCACAGAGTCTCCTTATGCACACGTTGGTGCTATCCCTTCTGAGATTTCGTAGCCACTCAGACCCCTTGAGGGATTTTGTCTTTCTTCCTTCTCCTACAGATGGAGAATGAACTGGATGCCCTCCTGGCTATCCTTATGCTCAAGCCTCTTCCTGAGTACTTCTGGGTATTCAACAACCCAGTGAAGATCCTTTCTTGGACCCTTCCTTCACAACACAGAACTCAAAGAGTTATTTCCTCGTCTGTGCTTGCCTGCACACTTCCTCGACGCCCTCCTGGCGGAGTATCTTCTCCATAGAACACTCAAAGGTCCTATATTATTCTCCTCTGCACTCCTTGCACTTGCTTGATGCCCTTCTGGCAGAGTTCTCAGAATCCTCAGTGATTTTGCTTCTCCTTCAAACTCTCAGTAGAATTCTTCCTCCAACACCTCGTGCTCACGCTCAATGCCCACCTGGCAGAGCTCTACAGAATCCTCAGTGGTTTTATCTGCAACTCTGTCTCAGCTACACAGCCTTACCTCCTGAGGTGTTCAACAACCTCACAGGTCTTCCACCTGAGTTGGTGACTTCAGTCCTGTGCCTCAGCACGTCTTTGTCTGAATCTGTAGAGTTCAGAAATGCATCCTCCTGTGCATGGCTCTCAGAACCCTCAACGTTCTGTCACACCCTCCTGGTATGAAGCCTCAAAGACCTCTCAAGCCTGAAATCACACAAACCCCTGCAAAATGCATCGACATAACATACATTCACATCATATATATGGAACACACATAGACATCCATATACACAGAATATGCAGGAAAAACTGCTTTGTTTATATTAACAATGGCAAATGCCTATATTTTACAATGGTGTTCCTGAGCTCTCCTCATCTCTCTCATACAACCATCCTAACTCGTCTCTCTCCAAAGTGAGATCTAAAAATCTCTTTTACCTGAGGGCTCATTCCTCTAGGTTCACCTACCCTATTCAATTACAATCAATGGTTGTCTAGTCCAGCGTATGGATCTAGATCTCATCCATGACACACATTAAATGCCTAACTTATCTATAGCCTGCGCAAAGGCATGGCTTTCATGGCTCACCAACCTAAGATATTTAATTACATTCAATTCAAATTTGAAATGAGGCTGCACCTCCCTTTCAGCACATGAATGCATGCACGCTGACGTGGTTGGCTGGCTAGTTGGCTACATGGAGAGATGCTCCTACATCATACTCCACAGCTACAAAAATCATGAGCTCCTGCTCATGAGCTTCCCCTATAGCTGTTGGAAATCCTCCTGGATCCCAAATAAGTCTTTGGAGCTTCTCATCTGTTCCATTCTTCTTCTGTTGTTGCTTCCGCTGCGCTGCTGCCTCTTCTCTGCCCAGCTTCTCTTCGCTGGTAGTCTACGTTGATCTCAACATCAGCCTTCAGATGTCCTCTATCTCTCGGTCCAGCTACTCCAATGGTTGGCCCTGCTATTGCAGTCTCCCCAGCTGCAAAAATTTTTGGCCATCGGGAAGATCACTATGATCTCCCAGGTCATCTTCTTCATATTCATATTCATCTGTGGCCTCAATTTGCCACTCTACTGCAGACTTCATCTCTACAGTCTCTTCTTGACTAACCTGCTGCTCAGTCATCTTCTTCTCTGACAGCTCAAATTTTGCCATTTCTCTTGTTGGCTCTGGATTGTTCAACCAATCCTCCAACATCTCCAGCTCCATCTCCCATGGAGTGATAATTTTACCTGCTTGCTCCTTGGCTTCTTTTGCTGCTAGCTTCAGTGCTACAGCTTCTTGCTTTTCAGCTCCCTGGCTGAAATCATTGAGCCATTCCTCAGAATGCTCATCTTCGTCTTCATCTGCTTCTCTTGCTGTCAGCTTCAATGCTACAGCTCTGTCAGCTTCCTTGCTGAATATATTGAGACATTCCTCTGAATGCTCATCTTCTTCTTTGTCCTCTTGGGCAGCTTTCAAACTCTGCTCCAACTCTTCCTCTTTTCTGACAGTCATCGTCAGCTTTGATTGTTCTTCTGTTCCACCATCTGCGACACAAATCTTTGCCTCCTCCTGGGCAAATGGTAGGAATACTTGTATTCCCCCTATCATCAGAATACCATCCTGATGTTCCTCCTCTGTCAGCTACATCTGTTGATTTAAATTCATCCTTGAATTTATGAGACCCTCAGATAGTCTCACCTGCTCTGTCAACTCCTCAGGCTGATCCAAATTCACCTGCTCATCCCTGCCCACCTGGAAATATGGGATGCTTCCACTGCTGCTTCCCTGGCAGACCATGAGATCAACCGATCCCGTCTTCACCAGCACTTCCTGCTGAATTGAACTCCCCTCTGAGTCCGCGAGACCTTCATACAGTCTCAAATATTCATCTCTACCCACCTGGCAATATGAGATGTCTTCACTGCCCTCCTGGAAGTCTTCGATGCTTCTGCTTCCCTCATGGCAGTCTTTGAGATCCCGCAGTGATCTCTTATCATTGCCCAGCTGGCAATGCGAAATTCCTTCACTATCCTCATGACAGTCTTTGATATCCTCAGCTGATATCAATCTGTTGCCCTCTTGGTAATCTAGAATTTCTTCTTCTCTGCCCTCCTGGCAGTGCTTGAGATCATCAGCCGATCTCATTTATGTTCCTTTGCCCATTTGGCAATTTGGAAGCCTCCCACTGCTCTCCTGGCAGTCCATGAGATCCTCAGACGATCCCAATTTATCTTCTTCATCATCCCAATCATCGAGACCCTTTCCAGTCTCTAGCCAATAGTGATCAATCATCTCTTCCTCTGTGGCCTTGAGGTTTTCAGCATACCTCAACCATTTTCTCAAGAGTCTGCACTGTTTCATGACCATCAGCTGCTTGACTGACCATTTTTATTTTTCCTTCTTCATGGGCAATTCACGCATCCATCTCCTTCTTCTATCCTGCCGCATCCACAGTTCCAACTTCTCTAAGTCTGCTTTTAATTCATAGAGCTTTCAAGTCTCTTCTTCATCCCATTCGGCAAGATTTTCTGCCTTGCTCTTCTTTCTATGGCCTTCAGTAGCCATCTTGTTGTTCCTGTCTGCCTCCCTGGCAAACCTGCTGCTGTCACTCCTGCAATCCTGAGTGCTCAGCTTCATCCTACAGTCCTGTTGACTGTCTGCTTGATCGTTGCCTACCCGCAAACAATCATTACAGAGTCCTCCAGCGCTCTGCCTTCTTCTGCCTCCTCTTTTCTCCTCTTGCCTGAAATATACAAACAAGATCTCACTTTGATACCACCTGATGCAAAGAGGTCCGACCTATCGCCCTGCAGGGCCTCTTTACCTGACCTCCTACTCACAGGATCGTTCTCAAAATCCCCTCTGCTGAGCCGAAGCGGCTCTTTAGATCCCCTATTGGAATCACTCTGCAAATCCCTGACCCAGTCCACAGGTCTTCTCTTCACCTGTCTCGGCTTCTCCACTTAGCCGTAGTTATCCCAACTCACTATCGAGGTTTCGGGGTTTCGGACCTTCCGCTTCCACGAACCACTATCCTCGTGAATCCCCGATCATCGATGAGCTCTCGGCCCCTATGTGCTAGCCCTCCTGGCTAAGCTTCCACCACATGACCACTACTTCCGTGTCCGTGGCCTTACCTCCCTCGTGGCCTCGCGACTTGCTATATCAAACCCTTGATTTTCCAACACTCGACACCCGATGTGTCGAAGTGCCGAGGCGCACGAGAGTTGATTTTCCAACGGTCCTTTATCTCGTCGAGACTTCGCACCTTGCCGGATCGCGAATCCTGACGCCAATAATTCGGGACTTCTCATGGCGAGATCTCGAGGTCTTCATGCCACCTGTATTCCACTTCGCTGCTTTGTTATGGCCACCTGTCCTCCAACGGTCGGAATCTCTCTCCCCGTGACCTCGCAATCCCCGTGACCAAACTCTCGAGCCTTTTCTCCCGAGGCTCTGATGCACAATCCCACATGCGGATCCAATGGTCTTCCACAATCCAGATCCAACGGCTATCTCCTTCTCGCCCCTCGCGTCTTCGCGACTTGGGACACCCAACCCTTGGGCCTTCAACCTGCGAACCCCCGAGTTCGCGAGATCTCTTGATCTCTGCCACGCGTCCTCTCAATTGGACGATCCAGATCTCCTCGCTACTTCGCCGCATCGCGACTTTTAACACCAACCACTTGGGCGTTCACCCTGCGAACTCCCGAGTTTGCGCGATCTCTCGATCTCTACCATGTGCCCTCTGCCAACGGACGGCTCCAATATTCTCGCACCTCGCGTCCTCGTGACTTTGGACACCCAACACTTGGGCCTTCACTCTACGAACTCCCGAGTTCGCGAGATCATCTAGATCTCTGCCGCCTGTCCTCTCGCCACTTCGCTACCTCGTGTCCTCGCACCTCGTGACCTTTAACACCCAATCCTCGGCTCTTCAACTCACGAGCTTCCGAGATGTGAGGTGCCACTTGTCCACCTACCGACTCATGTGGTCCAACACCGCTCTCGAGTGCTGATATCCCGAGATGACGTCAGCTAGGCCCCACACATGGAGCTCTCGCCTCCTAGCCACTCGTGAAGTCGAATGACTTCCTCTTCCAACCTCCGGTGCCCGAGTTCCCGATGTGGGTAATCTCGTGACACGCATCCGCTACCAACAGACGGCTCCGATCTTCTCAGGACTTCTCCCCTGCTGTTCACGAAGGCTTAACCTTCGTGCAAATTCCTGCAGATCCGACGGCTATCGGGTATCTACCCCAGATATGACGGCCCAGATCTGTTCTCCTTGTGCGCTCTCCTCCGACTGCTTCTTGGCCTTGAAAACTAACGGTCCAGATTCTATCGGCCGATCCGACGGCTGACGCTGCTCCTCCTGAACTTCCTGCGCTCCTGCTCCTGCGCATAACCTCTGCGCAGCTTCTCCCGATCCAATGGCTGTCGGGTTTTCTGAGTGAGATCCGACGGTTTTCGGTGTCCTCGCTCTGTGCTCTTCCTGAGCTCCTTCTGGACGTGAACTTCTCAACGGTCCAGATCTCTACTTCAGGCCGATCTGACGGCTGTCGTCGCTACTCCTGAGCTATTGCACTTTCTTCCCACCTTAGGAGAATTTCACTCTTTCAAAGGTCTCGGCCTTTGCTGTCTTTCTCCTCTCTACACGCTCCTCGATTTCGAGCCTCACCGATGCGTGTATAAGCGCTGCCCTTCCTGAGCTTCTCCTTTGAATCCTCAAAGGATTCTCCCGATCCTTGCACTCCTCGCAGAGTCTCCTTACGCACACACCGGTGCTATCCCTTCTGAGCTTTCGCAGCCACTCAGACCCCTTGAGGGATTTTGTCTTTCTTCCTTCTCCTACAGATGGAGAATGAACCAGATGCCCTCCTGGCTATCCTTCTGCTCAAGCCTCTTCCTGAGTACTTCTGGGTATTCAGCAACCCAGTGAAGATCCTTTCTTGGACCCTTCCTTCACAACACAGAACTCAAAGAGTTCTTTCCTCATCTGTGCTTGCTTGCACACTTCCTCGACGCCCTCCTGGCAGAGTATCTTCTCCACATAACACTCAAATGTCCTATCTTCTTCTCATGTGCACTCCTTGCACTTGCTCGATGCCCTTCCGGCAGAGCTCTCAGAATCCTCAGTGATTCTGCTTCTCCTTCAAACTCTCAGTAGAATTCTTCCTCCAGCACCTCGTGCTCATGCTCAATGCCCACCTGGCAGAGCTCTACAGAATCCTTAGTGGTTCTATCTGCAACTGTGTCTCAGCTACACAGCCTTACCTCCTAAGGTGTTCAGCAACCTCACAGGTCTTCCACCTGAGTTGTTGACTTCAGTCATGTGCCTCAACACGTCTTTGTCTGAATCCGCAGAGTTTAGAAATGCATCCTCCTATGCACGGCTCTCAGAACCCTCAACGTTCTATCACACCCTCCTGGTATGAAGCCTCAAAGACCTCTCAATCCTGAAATCACACAAACCCCTACAGAATGCATCCACATAACATACATTCACAGCATATATATGGAACACACAGACATCCATATACACAGAATATGCAGGAAAAACTGCTCTATTTATATTAACAATGGAAAATGCCTGTATTTTACAATGGTGTTCCTGAGCTCTCCTCGGCTCTCTCATACAACCATCCTAACTCGTCTCTCTCCAAAATGAGATCTGAAAATCTCTTTTACCTGAGGGCTCATTCCTCCAGGTTCACCTACCCTATTCAATTACAATCAATGGCTGTCTAGTCCAGCGTATGGATCTAGATCTCAGCCATGACACACATTAAATGCTTAACTTATCTACAGCCTGTGCAAAGGCATGGCTTTCATGTCTCACTGGCCTAAGATATTTAATTACATTCAATTCAAATTTGAAATGAGGCTGCGCCTCCCTTTCAGCACATGAATGCATGCGCGCTGACGTGGCTGGCTGGCTGGCTGGCTGGCTGCATGGAGAGATGCTCCTTTATCACATGAGGAGCTATCTACAGCCAAATCCAGAGAACAAAGTGGGCTATTGGGTACTATTCATGCACTCAACAGTAATATGGGTTTATGGTTGTCATGAATCCCCCTATCTATTGCCTATTTTCCTGACCCCCAGAATCTTTTCTCTTGAATTCATTGGACAGAGAATTATATCTGAGACAGATCATTTCTTGAAGTTGCACAAAGCCTCCAACCTCAAGTTCCCTTTTATCATTGGCCCCTTCATTGTCAAAATTATATGATGCTTATCTCATATTCAAGCAAGACTCAAAGAGTTTGATTTTGCACAGCTACAGGGAAGAAGATATGATCCACAAAAAATCATATCCAAGAGGAGATTGATGAAAAAACAGGCCCCTTATGAGCATGAATAGGATGAGGGTTTTGATAAAGTGGCAAATCTAGAAGTCTATGTTGATATGGAAACAATATTGCAACCAACTCAAACACAGCAAATGGAGGAAAACCTACAACAAAGTCAAACACAGCAAGCTTCTAAGAAACTGATAGTCAAAGTTCCTAAGATGAGTGTTTATAGCAAGAGAAGTAGTTTAGAGGCCATGGTCACCAATGATCAACACATTGCTCCTAAGAATATGAATATTACACAGTCACCACAGATAGTGGATTTAGAGGAGGAAGAACCTAGAGAACAAGTAAACCTAGATATGATGGAAAGTGGTACTAGCACTGTAGAGGTTGAAAAGAAAACCAAACTCCAAAGTGAAGGTAGCTCAAGAACCTTTAGCAGCAAGAAACACATCTTTGATAAAACATCTAAGGCAGCTTATCAATCTAAAGAAGATTTAGCAAAACATTATGCTGAGAAGGGAAACATAGCTCTGGGTGAGATGAGGGATTTAGTCCCTAAAGTGGAAAAGGTTTCTTAGCATAAATATTCTTCGTTCACAATAAGGGATGTTAGAAAGAGGACCTTTAATATTGTAGTTGCATATGAATACAAAGTATCTGAGATCAAGATAACGTATGATAACATCAATGCTCCAGACAAGTTCAAATTCCATAAGAATACCAGTGATATGTTGTATTTTGATTACCTGAGTTTAAGCTTGAAGAATTCAAAGCTATCATCTTATGCAATGAAATTGGAAGGGAAGTTGAGGCAAGAAAAAAAAATCTAGCAGAGCTTGGCAGACTCAGGTCAAGAGGCTGGAATCTAAAGGCCCCCAAGGGGTGAAATCCTCATTGGATGAAAAATACAAATTAATTCAAAGTTTGAAGAATAAATTGAAAATGTTTGCTACAGAGCATCCACAAACAACAGAATTGGTTTCTCTAGAAAAGTAAAATGAAATGCTTGCTTGGTCAAGAGGCATAAGACTACAAGGCTAGGGCGTTGTAGCGAGAACAAGAAAAGGTGAAGTGGTCACAAGAGCAGACAGAATTGCTAAATAGAGTTGTAGTTGTACCTCCTGTTGTAGAAGTTGGGCCAAACACTGAAGGACTTGTCCAGGCTATGTCACAAGTTAGCCTGAAAGAATGAGAAATCAAAGGTCTAAAAGGAAGCATAGAGAAATTGAAGTAGGAGATGCAGGAAAACGATGAAAGAATGGCTCAATTTCAAAAGGAGAATGAAGTCCTACAGGAAAGGATAGATAAGTTGGAAATGATATTAAGAGGCAAAGGCATGTTGCAGGGGGCCAAGCATATCATCTGGGACTCTATAAATGTTGAAGATGCCAAGTTCAAAATGTACTTGAATTGCATTACTGATAAAGACAGCATAGCCATCACAGCCAGAAGCAGGTGCACTGTTGTGAATGAAACTTTAGCAAAGAAACCATCTGAATGGGCCCAAAACGCCATAAATCTACTCAACTCCATTCCTACTATAGACCTTCATAATATTGGAGTTAAAGATGAAACTGCATTGATTATCTAGGCCAGGAGGGTTATTTCTAAACATAACTTGTTGAAATCAGTCCAAACAAAGGCAACATTGATGGAGAAAAGTGTGCAAGAGTTCAAGGATTTGTTTGAAGAATTGTTTATCAAAGGCCTCCCACCCTTTTGGGATGGCAAGGGAAAATTGTATGATCAGGAAGAATACAATTCTTGCCTCACTCAATGCAGAATGGATCACTCCAAGTTCGAAACCCTGGAGGAAAATCTGAAAGTAGCCACATTAGTTGAGCATCTCATTACAGACTTTGAGATTTGTTGCAGAAAAGATATGAATTGATCTTACTCAAGCATTTTAAGACTTTACTTGGATAAATTAAAGTATATGGGAATATCACCCTACGTTTATAGCCAACAAAAATATGTATCCTAACTCACAAGTATTAATTACAAGTGCTTAGGCTAGTTCTTTATCAACAAATAAGTTTGTTGGAAATTCACTTTTTATGTATTTTTCTGAAAATATCAGTTGTTGAAATTAAATAT
>SNQJ01S0199434.1:0-17075 GCA_010110895.2 Picea sitchensis | reverse complement strand
GGGGGTGAATGAGTTTTGACTTTAGAAACCCTGAATCCCGATAGTGAACCAGGGATTGGCATTTCGCTAAGGCAGGTTTGTGGGAACTTCTCAATTGCGGGAAATTAACAAAAAAAATTAAAACTATGATAGTGGATGTGTTACAAAAGTAGACATGTATGCCAAGAAAAAAAAGTGTCAATGGTATATTGGCAGTGGATGCTCTAAGAATATGACAGGAGATAAAAATAAATTTATCAATATGACAAAGAAGGAAAAAGGAAGTGTCATATTTGGAGATAATGTATCTGCCAAAATACTTGGAAAAGGAACAATCACTTTGGGAAACAAGAAAAATAAATAATAAAATGTGCTACTAGTTGAAAATATGAAGCCCAATCTTCTAAGCATAAACCAAACTTGTGATCAAGGACATATACTCATTTTTTACTCCCATAAATGTTAAATCAGAAAGGAAGGATCAAGGAAATTAGTAGCTATTGCACCAAGAACCTCAAGTAATGTATATATTTTAGATATTGAAAAAGAATAAGAATGCTACATGATTCAAGTAGATGAAAGTTGGTTGTAGCACAAAAGAATGGGACACTTGAGCTTTGACAATCTGATCAAAGCTAGTAGAAAGGAAACAGTGAAGAACATGCCAAAGGTTATAAAACCTTTAGACCCTATTTGTAAGCATTGCCAACTTGAGAAGCAAATGAGAGTAAGATTCAAGACAAAAGAATACTCTACATCAAGACCCTTGGAGCTTGTTCACACTGACCTTTGTGGACCTACTAGGACTAGAAGTATACAAGGGGAACATTACTTCATGTTGATTATTGATGACTATACAAGAATGACCTGGGTATACTTCCTCATAGAAAAATCAGAGGCATTTGAAAAGTTTTAAGGCATTCAAAGCTTATGTGGAGAATGAGACAGATCTCAATATCAAATGTCTGAGATCAGACAATGGAGGGGAATTTACCTCTAAATAATTCAATACGTTTTATGAAGATCATGGAATCAACACACAATTTTTGTCTCGAAGAACTTCTCAATAGAATGGAGTTGTTGAAAGGAAAAACAGAAATGTTCAAGATGTTGCAAGAACAATGTTGAATGAAGCCAAACTTCCAGATAAGTTTTGGAGATATGTAGTATATAAAAAAATTCACATACTCAACCGAGCGCAACTTAGAGTTAACCATGACAAGACACCTTAGGAGCTATGGATTGGCAGACCAACATCAATCAAACACTTCAAAGTCTTTGGGAGAAAATTTTATATTAAGAGGGATGATGATAACCTAGGAAAATTTGATTCCAGATCAGATGAGAGGATATTTTTTGGTTACTCACCCAAAAAAAATGCGTACAGATGTTATAATCTAAGATTTCACAAAATAGTGGAAAGTGCAAATGTAAAAGTAGATGATCTAAAATTGAGAAAAATCAAATCTCAAGATAAATAAAAAATTGATGAATGGAGAAGAACTAAGTGATGATGAAGAAGATGATGAATCACAAAATGAAGAAGATGTGGAATAACTACAAGAGAATGAACCACAAACTGATGAAGAAAAGGATGAGGAATAAACACCCTTTCCAAAAGCTCCATCAAAAAGAGTTCAAAAGAATCACCCTGAAAGCCAAATCATAGGGGATACAAATGCAGGAGTAGAAACTAGAAGAAAACTTACATTTGAATCAAAACAGACAATGCTTTCTCTGGTAGAACCCAAATAATTTTTAGAAGCCAACAAGAATGAAGATTAGATAAAAGCAATGAATAAAGAACTTGACCAAATAGAGAAAAATCATACCTGGGAACTAGTCCGATAACCAAAAGACAAAAATGTGATATTGACCAAATGGATTTTCAAGAATAAACTTAATGAAAATGGATAGATTATAAAGAATAAATACATATTAGTATGCAAGGGATATGCCCAAGTTGAAGGAATTGACTTTGATGAGACATTTGCCCCAATGGCAAGATTAGAAGCTATCATAATGTTTTTGGCATTTGCATGCTTCAAAAACTTCAAAATATATCAGATGGATGTCAAGTCAACATTTCTAAATGGAACCTTAGAGGAATAAGTCTATTTAGAACAACCTGAAGGATTTAAGTTGATAGAAAATCAGGATTATGTATGTAAACTAAAAAAGTATTTGTATGGTCTTAAACAAGTTCCCAAAGCATGGTTCTCAAGGCTTGATCACTATCTACAACAACAAGGATACAAAAGAGGGACTACTGACAACAACTTATATATCAAAATTGAAGAAAAAAATACGATTGTTGTTGTGGTATACGTGGATGATATCATTTTTGGAAGTAATTTGACTATACTAAGAAAACAGTTTGCTACAGAAATGAAAAAAGAATTGGTGATGTCTATGCTAGTTGAACTAACATTCTTATTGGGTTTACAAGTTACTAAGGTAGACAAAGGGATATTCATATCCCAAACGAAATATATCAAAGAAATTCTAAAGAAATTTCAAATGGAAGATTGAAAACCTATGAGCACTCCCATGGTTATAGGATGCAAACTAAACTTAGATGATAATTCACCAAAGGTAGACCAAACCATGTGCAGATCAACGGTTGATAGCTTGTTATATGCAACAGCAACAAGCCCTGATATCATGCAAGATGTAGGACTAATAGGCAGATTTCAATCTGCACCTAAAGAGACTCATTTGAAGGCAGTAAAAAGGATATTCAGATATCTAAGAGCTACCTTGGATTTTGGATTATGGTATCAAAAAAAAAAAAATTACATTAAATTCATATACTAATGCAGATTGGGCTGGTAGTGTGGATGATAGGAAGAGCACCGGTGGAGGAGCAGTCTTCTTAGGAAAGTGTCTAGTATCTTGGCTAAGTAAGAAGAAAACATATATATCATTGTCAACAACAGAAGTTGAATATATTGTTGCTTCCACCTGCTGGACTCGAGTAATTTGGATGAAACAAACCCTATAAGAACTACAAGTAAAATATAATCATCCAATTCTTCTTAACTGTGACAATACCAGTGCTATAAACCTCTCTAAGAATCTTGTTATGCATGCTAAACCCAAACATATCCCAATTAAATACCATTTCCTGAGAGATCAAGTTTCTCAAAAGATAGTCAAAGTGGAATATGTTGATACTAAAGAGAAAATTGCAGACATATTCAAAAAACCTCTACCAAGAAGTGCTTTTGAAAATCTTCAACAGAAATTGGGAGTAGTTTCCATACCTCATTAAAACTGCAAAATATTCATCAAACATGGGGAGCACATGCACATGGGGAGAATCATCTCAGAGAGAGAAAAGGAAGATCCCTTCTATCATTGCTGTCAAAGGGGGAGGATATGCAGTAAAACAAACAATAAAACAAAAAAAGGGGGGATAATATTTCAAAGAAAGGTTTTACTAAGTTGTCATCAATGCCAAAGGGGGAGATTGTTGGAAGATCGGTTTTCATTGATTTCAACTGCACGAAACAGAGTGCGGGTCCTAAATCTCAGGAGAGATAACACATCCATAGGATCCACGAACAAAAGGAAGAGAGTGATTGGATCGAAATCCTTGTGAAAGTGCACAAGGAAAACCTATTGATTTAATAGAGAATTTTTGTTACAGAGAAGGAAAACATGTTGATTTAACAAGGAAAATCCTTTCATGTAACTTCATTTTGAATTCACCTTTTTTACATAAAGTCACATTTTTTCACGTAACTTCATTTTGAATTCACCTTTTTACATAAAGTCATTTTTTTCATAAGATACTTATATATGAATACATACATGGTATCAATCCTTTGACATCAATGAAAACAATTTGTTCAACATTACTTTCATTTGCGCTCCTGACATGGCTCCGCATTGCAACAAGAAAGGAAAGGGTTCTGCCCACTCCACGAAAGTTATCTCGGAAGAAGAAGTAGTTTCTCCTGCCTATGCCACTATCATTGACTCTGACTCATAGGATTTCATGCAAACAATTGAGAAAGATGTGAAGGTCATCGGGGACTACGACCAAGAGGTCGACAAGCAAGCAACCCCTTTTGTCCCTACTATAAGATCCAATATCCAAAGATACAAAAATTTTCAGAACTGTGGAGTTGTATTGGCATACAAATGTTTACATGGCATAAATGTTGGTCAAAGAAATGGAATTAAAAAATCTCAGGATCATGATAATGGATTCTCTAGAAAGGAATAACAAGCTTCTACTCATTGTTTTTTCTTGGTTGGTCAAGAAGAAGGGAGGAAACTTTCAAGTGATCTTGGATTGCCCCTGCCTCCACTTCTCAAATGTCTACTCTGGGTTCTCTCAGCGATGGCTTCTTGCAGACTTTCCCTCTAGTGCCACAATCTTGATGATGATGACAGATTCTACCACTTCTATCTCTCTATTTGAAAATTGTTTCATTTCTCTAGATTAGATATTCATACTCATGATACTTAGGGGGACTTTTCAAGTTTTCTTTTTGAATACAATTTAATATGTCGACCTAGTTTCCCTTTAGATATTAATTTTTGGATAGTAACTTGCTAAGACATCTCCATGGGCTATTTTTTTTGTACATTATGTTTTTGATAGAAAAAAAAAACTTATGGACAACTAAAACTATCAGGGCGTGAATAAAAAATCCTAGAAAAATCAATTTCATCAACACACAAAGCATTAGATTCAAGAGTTGAAAATTGTGTTTCGTTATGACTACACATACATCCTAATTTAACTTAGCTTTGCACCAAGTATTATAAATATTTATAGAGACCACTATGTAGTGGTGAGAATTTGTAACGATCTAAATAGGTCATTTCTATAGATCCATACTTTAACGATAACCATTGAAACCCTTTTCCTCTTTGCATTAGGTTAGTTTTGGAGTTTTCAAATATTAATGATAAATAGATTTAAGAACTCGATCAACGACATTTCCTATAGCTTCAACAAATCAAATTCTTATTGTAGAACAATTTTCCTCAATTGAAGTTTTGCATTTAAAAAACATTTTTCATGCTTGTCTTTTAACGTGCAAGGTAACTGAAAATTTTATAGAATGTAATCTATAACACACTCCAATTCTTTGAAATGAAATCCATGCCCAAGTCATGGAACATATATACCTTAGAAAAGGACATTGTCATCAAATCCAATGAATCATCATTGTTGGCAAGTTATTAACATGATTATCCTCTAGTACATGATGAACTACTAATCACATCTAAATCGATGAGTTCTAGCCTCCAATTGAGTTGGACCAAATACCCATGAAAATGTTCAAAGTTGTAATGTACTCAATAAACTAATTAAGATTAAATAAAAAAAGTTGGCATTGAATTGATAGGAAAATATGATTTAACAGCAGAAGTGTTGAAATATTGTAACTTTGAAGAATATTATAATTATATTTGAGTTATTATCTTATAGATCAAATCCCCTTTTGTGGATTGATCATGTCAGGTCTTGTATAAGACCAAATACCCTTTTGTGGATTGGTCAAACCATATTTATATAGTGGTATTTGTAAAGTCATTCCCTAGGGTTTATAAAGTGGTTTTAACAACTCCTGGAAGAAGTCATCCCTACTAAGTGAAGAGACATAACCCTAAAACCTCCTAACTAGTATTTATAAGTGAGGATGGCACCTCATTTGTTAATTCACTCACTCACACTTCTAGTGTGCATATTTTGAAGGAAGTTGCAGTTGCAAGAAGGAGAATAGAGGCGCATGCTCAGTCCTATATTATTCTTGGTGGTTTGGTCTTAAGTCTTGGCATTGTATTGGCAATCTATTATTGAGGAATTTTTTGATGGGTTTTCTCCCCCATGAGGGCTTCCCGAGATAAAATGTTGTGCACCTTGTGATTTTTTCTTTCAGTGATCCTACTTATGTTGTTGTTTTGGAAATGCTCTAGAAAATTGAAAAGAACCTAAATGAGAGCTTTGAATTTAACATGATATCAGAGCTTGATTGAATAGAGCACTTTTCACTGGGTATGTAAAAATGTCAATGTTGTCGTATAAGGAAATTAGGTCTCTTTATTGGAGAGGAATTTCTAACCAAAAACTATCTAGAGAAGTGCACCCTACCCTAGCGCATCCTTTGGTAGCTTGAGCACACTTTTTCAGTGGCCAGACTCTCTGGAAAATCAAACCCTAGTTTTAACTGGTACCAGAAAACCGAGAAACCAGAACCAGTACCAGAAGTACCAATCCAGATTTGTGCAGGTCAAGTTTCAAGGGGTAAAACTAATCCAGGTAGATATCAGTGGCCACCCACCTATTCCACTGACTCGAAAATCATTTTTCCACCTTGGCAGTTTTTCGGGTTCCAAACTTCTGAGGCCATTTTGAGGCCCTAAACAACGGTTTTTGGGGATTTGGGGCCCAAGAAACTACTCAATGGCCTAGGCTAGTCGAAAATCGTTCTTCTCGGTTAGACCTTTCCAATGGTGTATTGAGCACCCCAAACAGAGATCATATGCAAAATTTACGCCCTCGGGAAGTTGACGTATCAACTACCCCCATCGGGGCCCGCAAACCTTTTGGCTTTTCATCTTCCAGGTTTAGGGTTTTGGATTTTACCTATGTTAAAAAGGCCTTTGGAGCCTCATTGTAACATCCATCTTCTAGTGAATGTGAGGAGCTGTCACATCTCTTCTCAGAGATAAGCTACCACCATTCTAGCGAGTCTTTCACTCTATATTTTTACTATCTCTGTGCATTTCTTTCATGAATAGAAATCATGTATTATTCTATTTCTCTGTTTCTAGAAACATTTATGTGTATTTCATTGTAATATCTCTTCTTTCATTTCGTTCTCAAAAATAATCCGGATCAAAAACTTGGAATTTTATGAAATAGTCGGCTCTAGCAAACTCGCGTCAGCCCAATGCATCTAGTCCCTGTATCAGAATTCCAAAATTTGAAGTTTGAAAAAAAAGGATTTCCTCATAAAACCCTAAGTTGCAGTTGTATTTGAAGTACCTGTTAGTAACATTTCTTGTCCGGGGCGCAAGGGGCCTTCTGGTCAGCGAGTCGCATGAGGAGCGCCCAAGCACAACGCAGAAAGCCTCTTTTCAGCCCCCCCCAAGCAAGCGAGCGAGAAAAGTTTTTTCTTCAACGACCGAGATCCATCTACAAAGTTGATCAACGGCCATCGGGATTTCAGGGCTGCCAAGTCACCCGGGATTTAGTGCAATATCTAGCCACGTCGTCTTTCGGTAATCGCAAGTTCGAATGGTAAAGGTTTCATGTCACTTTGTATCGCGAAACCCCGAACCCTGAAGCGCTGAAAGCGCCCAGGAGCTGGGACCCACAACAGCGTCGGGTGAATTTGGGACCGTCTGTTTTCAAGGACGCGTGGCGCCCAATTGAGCTCTCCCGACAGTTCGCTCATCGCGATTTTGAAGAGGAAAGGTCATGTTCCTTTCTCACCCGCGATCCCCGAAGCCCCGACAGTGATTTGAAATTAAACTCAGGATCACAGCCCGTGGTCACCAAGGAGGAAAGGAGTTGTGCGTAAAGGGGCCAAAGGTGTCAGGTTTGATCGCCGAAAGGGATCATCGTGGTCTCCAGGCGTCGACTAGTGAGACCTTGATCCTGGTTTTCACTCGGAATAAATGAAGATGTGATCGAGTGGTTGAGACCTCCTGTCGTTCATTAAGTTTGGGGTATGGAGGGCCTGGCGAACAGTCCGCTCGAGAGGGTCCTGTGTACCCAATTTTTCAGAGAGAGGCCATGCTAAACCCTCGGTCGGATGGAGAAGGTCTGCGCACGCTAGCCCGTCTCTTAATGACCCAACTACTCCTCTTACAGGGGCCATACACAGATGAGGTGGGGTCCAACAGTGATTACTCATCCCATTTTTGGCTGAAGGGACACCAAGCCTGGAAGGACTGAACAGGTCGCCGCTAGGCGAATTTTCTGAGTATATAGACTCATTAATTGTATTTTTGTAGGCATCGATGGTTGAGCAAGACTCCCAGTTGTAAAACTTTAATGGAGAATTGTTTTCTGGTTATTTATGGACTCTTGAGACTTCTTGCCTGATGAATGTCAGTTTATTTCATGTCTTTGTATATACTGTATTAGAGCAGCTCGGAATTGGAGGATCCAATCGAGTTGTGACTGTTATAGGATGATGTATGTTGGATCACTGTAACAGTTATGTTGTTCTAAATAGTCCCTGTGAACTTCTCCGCACTGAACGACTTGGAATTGGAGGATCCAGTCAAGTCTTTCCTTCAGTTTCTTGAAGCCCTGAACCAAGCGGATCTTGTATTCAAAGTTTTTCCTTCTACGAGCTACCGAAAGGCCTGTTGCCTGAGATAGTTTGTCCATTCTTCTCCCAAGTCTTCAACCTGCCCATCTTTAAATCAACTCCATGACTGAAGTTGGGTCAAGACCTCCTTTGTTCCTTGTTATCAGACACAGTTCCTATTTTGAAGCGATACTAGTTCGAGTCTCTACCCATTTGATCGCCCATTTATCAAACCATGACATAAAAACTGATGGGCGTTGGGCTCTGCTTCTCCAAGCAATCCAGGAGTGACTTCTGAAGCTAACAGTACTAGTTGCAGTATCATTTGCAACACCTTTGAAGTTTTAAAGGTTTGTTATTTATTGCCACTACCTGCCAATACTATCAGAGGTATGTAATTACATATGTTTAAATTGTTAGTTTTAAAGGGTATTTGCAAGAGAAGGGATCTTTTTGCATAGATCCAGAAGGATCTCAGATCCATCACATTCAGAGGAATAATGCACCCCAGGTTTGATAATTTTGATATGCATCTATTTGTTATGACATTATGAACATCTAGGTTGTATGTTGAAGTTATGACCATCATACTAGCCACTAGTCAAAATTAAAGTCAAGGTATTAGATTGATTAAAGCTGAGATTATAGAGTTTATTATCTAACTTAGATTTCTCTCAAGAAAGCATATTATCTTAGTACAGAGGATAGGTTGAAGAGAGTACTTGTCATCTTGAGCAAAGGAGTCTAGGAAGAAAAGAAACAACACTCATTCTTGAGGACAAGACTCTAGGTTTCAGGTTTGATTGATTAAGTTGATAAGATTCAACTTGCACATGTCAAGTTTAATAACTACCTCATTACAAGTAAACACTATAGTTGAGATGAGCAATCTTTAAAAGGTTTTATACTTGGTATCATGTGATCATTATTGAGATGAATTCTTATTGTAATCACTTACCAGATACAACTAACACCTCCTCTAGGAGAAACTTCTTGTTTTGGTTCCAGGTTACCATGGAGGAATGATTGATCACAACACTAGAAGAGTGTTTCTCTCATTTTGTATTGTATTTCTTACTTTTGACCCTTGTTTCAAGCAGGTCACAAGTGATAGCTCTAAAGGAGCTACTGTGAGGATTGCTCTTTCTATTGTTTTATTATTATCAAAAGAGTATTATTCTTGTTTGTTGTTGTTCTTGTTCCGAGCAGGTCACAAGTGATAACCTCGAGGAAACTATAGTGATAGTTGCAGGAAGAAACATATTAGATGAGACATGGAGCATAATATCCAAAGAAGATGAAGAAGAAGATAATTTTTGAGATACAAAGTATCTCATATGGAGATTGATTGTAAGGAGCAGAAGGCTCCAAAGATGACCGAATATTAGAACAGAACTCACAGTAGACTTTCTACTTGATCAATGGATAATGAAGCCACTTTGATAGGAAGCAGAATTTTTTTGAAGTCTGACTCAACCTTTCATATTAAGACTTGGTATTCAACACCGAGTATATCCTGCAGAAACTATGAAGTTTTTGTAGACTCAGAAGAAATCAAGACTCAGAGTAAGCATGATCTCAGAAAGGAGAAGATGGGAAAAAGATACATCTTCCAAGATTGGCAGACAAATGCCATGAGTTGAGAAGACTAAGATATTAGCTTTAGAGACTTCTAGGAGATGTGAAATCTCCTGGGAAAATTTCCTTATTTCAGTAATAGAGAAGGAAACCAATCAGAAGGACTGAGATATGAATTTTTTCCTTGAGACTAGAAAGGAATTCAATGGTGACTTCCAAGATTGATCTAACAGATCAAGTATGTTGCAGATAACAGTATAAAGATGTACAAAACTTGATTTGTGTCCAGAGGATTCTCCCAGAAAGAGGGAGAAGACTATGATGAGACACTTACTCCAATAATAGAAGAAATAGTTCCAGTATTCGTGAGGACAACCAGCACAACCAAGATTTTGATACAGTATGAGATTCAAGAGGAGTAGTCCTTGTATTTGATATTGAGTTGTCTCCATGAAAGAGGAAAAGCTACCTTCAGTATCAGTTATTGAGCCACTCTCATATGAATTTGTTGTCGTGATAGAATAGAGGAGATACTCTCATAGTTCAGCAACTACTGTGAGAATATAGCAAGTCATTCTCAGCTTCAGAAATAGCAGCTACAGGTGCAAAGTCCCAGTTTCAAAAGGAACAATTGAAGAGAGAGTAGAGGACATACTCTCATATAGTGAGATGGATAGTGCTTTGCAGAAATCATGTAGAGCTAGCACATGATTGTGCATATTAAGTTCCAGTTGAGCAAGTGTACCAGGTTGGTACAATGTGATGTGAAAATTTGGTTTGAAGTTGAAAATAGAAAGACTCATGTCTGCAAGTTGAAGAAAGATCTGTACGTGTTGAAGCAAGCTCCTAGAGCTTGGTATGGTAGAATTGATAGTTTCTTGACAAGCTTAGGCTTTACCAACAGTAAAGTTGATTCTAACATTTACTTCAAGGTTATGAATGATGAACTAGTTATATTGCTACTTAATGTGGATGACTTATTCTTAACCGGAGAAGAAAATCTCATCACATATTGTAAGAAGAAGCTCGTTGCAGAGTTTGAGATGAAAGACCTAGGCCTAATGCAATATTTCTTAGGTCTTGAAATTTGGCAGAGCCTAGAGAATATCTTTCTTAACCAAGGGAAGTATGCAGTTGAAATACTAAAGAAGTTTGACATGTTGGAATGTAAATCCATGAACACACCCATGGAAACAAAGTTGAAGCTCTTGGTTGATACTTCATCAGAGTTGGTTGATGCTACACTATATAGAAAGATTATTGGTTCATTGATGTATCTGACGAATACCAGGTCGGATATATGTTTTTTTGTGAACACCTTGAGTCAATATCTGGTAGATCCTAGACGTGTTCACCTTGTAGCTGCAAAGCATGTGATGAGATACCTTAAGGGTACGTTGGATTATGGTCTCTGTTATACTAGAGATCATGACTTCAGAATGTATGATTATACTGATTCAGAATGGGATGGAAGTGTTTCTGATAGAAAGAACACTTCAAGATGTTGTTTCAATCTGGGGTTAGCCATGACTTCATGACAGAGAAGGAAGCAATCCAATATTTCTCTCATCACGGCAGAAGCAGAATACATTGCAGCATGTTCTGCCAGTTGTGAAGCCATGTGACTTCAGAAGTTGTTGATAGGTCTATTCAATCTGGAGATGGAAGCCATCGTGATTCTACGTGATAACCAGAGTTGCATAAAGATGACGGAGAACCCAATGTTCCATGATAAGTTGAAGCACATAGAAATCCAATATCACTACATTCGTGATATGGTGTAGAGGGAAGTTGTAAAGCTCCAATATGTTGGCACTATGAGAAGGTTGTAGATGCGTTGAACAAGCCTTTGTCTCATGTAAAGTTTGAGTACTTCCGAGACAAGCTTGGTATTTTCTAAAAGGACCTCCCTAGAAAGGGGGAGTGATGTCGATGATACTATGGTATCATGACCAACAACGGATAGCTCCGTTAGTATTTACATCCTAGGGGATTGATCATCCTTGGACAGATCCTGAAGGTCCGGTAAGGACGGTTTGTTAGAGTACCTGTGCATGTATATGCCAACTGTGGTCAGTAGTGGAAGCTCTGTTAGGAGTTTATATCCTAGGGAATCTTTTGATTCCTGGGAAGATCTTGAAGGTCCCGTAAGGACGGTCTGTCGGAGTACCATGTGTTATCTCCATTAGGATTTTTATATCCTAGGGAATCTTATGATTCCTGGGAAGATCTCGAAGGTCTGGTAAGGAGGGTCTATCAAAGTACCACAAAATGTTGTTGTTGCACCTGCCTCATTTTGTTTCCATATGATGATGATGTTGTTATCTCATCCTCGTGCTGATGATGTTGTTTTTTTAGCCTCGTGTTGTTGTTGATGATGTTGTATCAACCTCTTGTTGTTGATGATGTTGTTGTTTCAGCCTCGTGTTGTTGATGATGTTGTTGTATCTGCTTCATGTTGTTGATGTTGGTGTACCAGCCTCGGGTTGGTGATATTGTTTCTTTAGTTTTATGCTAATTGATGTTGATGTAGATGATGATGATGATTCTACTCCAGCTCCATGCTATGAACGATGATGTTATTGATGATGAGAAAAACTTACAATGATTTGTAGATATGCCAGTCAATGTTCCAGATGTTGATGATGTTGTTGCTCTCTCTCTCTCGTGATGATGTTGTATTGGGCTNCCCTTTTGTGGATTGATCATGTCAGGTATTATATAAGACCAAATCCCCTTTTGTGGATTGGTCAAACCATATTTATATGGTGGTATTTGTAAAGTAGGCCCCTAGGGTTTATAAAGTAGTTTTAACCACTCTTGGAAGAAGTCGGCCCTACTAAGTGAAGAGACATAACCCTAACACCTCTTGACTAGTATTTATAAGTGAGGATGGTGCCTCATTTGTTAACTCACTCACTCACACTTCTAGTGCGCATCTTTTGAAGGAAGTTGCAGTTGCAAGAAGGAGAAGAGAGGTGCATGCTTAGTCCTAGATTATTCTTGGTGGTTTGGTCTTAAGTCTTGGCATTGTATTGGCAATCTATTATCGAGGAAGTTTTTGTTGGCTTTTCTCCCCCGTGAGGGTTTCCCAAGATAAAATGTTGTTTATCTTGTGATTGTGTTTCTTTCAGTGATCCTACTTATGTTGTTGTTTTGGAAATGCTCTAGAAAATTGAAAAGAACCTAAATAACAGCTTTGAATTTAACAGGAAGAACATTCTCCTTAAAAAAAAAAATTCAATGTCATGTTACATTCACCCATTTGACTATATAAATAGGGATTTATGATTATACATGGAGTATTAATAGCTTGTATATTTGAAAGTGTAGGATATTCCACATATTGTACTTTCCCAAAAAAAAACAATTACATTTCTTACACTATTATGGCCTCTTCTGAGATACCCACAAAGCCATTCACAACAAATTCACATGGCTAGAAATTAAATTACAAAACATAGGCATAATCATGTCATCTGGTTTACAAATGGTGGTTGTAACAACCTAAAAATCTACATATAAGTCACTACAAACAACCCAAAATGCACTCTTGAGCCCAATGCCAATTTCCAGCCTTGCACCTTCGCCGAATAAGCACCTATTACTTATTTATAGCAACAACCACAATCATTAACCATCAAAACATAACAATAAAGAGGAAATTAGTTATCTTTTATGAGTTGCACTTGGTGAAATAGCTCCATGGGAGTGTTTTTCATCCTATCCATAGGCACCAACGCATGTACGTGCCACCCTCCTTCTAGGAAATGCAACAAGAAGGGTGAATTTTCTAACTATAGCTCAGGTTTCTCTCATATAACCTAATTCTAAAACATCTTAGCCAAGGAAATAACCTATCAACCCATTTCTCTCACTACAATCCCATTCATCAACCTCTCTTTCCCCTCATCACTACATAATACAAGTTGGATAGGAAATATTAGCTACTAGGAAGCAAGGAATCTCATCTATAACAATTTCCCATCACCAAGCCATGGTTTCCACACATTGTCATGGTAACAAATACTATGATAGCAATGTATCTCTCTTGGAAGCATGCATACTCTAGCACCAACTTTCCAGCATACCCAACATTAGCTCCCCAACATGTGTGAGTGGTAGAATGAATCAATGGTTTTCTCCAAGATTGAGAG
This sequence comes from Picea sitchensis, assembly GCA_010110895.2. Classification (NCBI taxonomy): domain Eukaryota; kingdom Viridiplantae; phylum Streptophyta; class Pinopsida; order Pinales; family Pinaceae; genus Picea; species Picea sitchensis. Next base: position 3,073 of record SNQJ01S0199434.1, on the reverse strand, counting down.
AATACCCTTCCCAAGGCTTGCATGAACATAAGACTTGCATGAAGACCACATGCCCCTCCATAAATCTTGGGAAATAACATATGGAGAATAATACAAAAGGGTAGAAAGGATTAGGGATAAAGACATTTGGCATTCCAATAAAATGACTCTCCTCCACTTCCCATTTGTTGGTTCATTGCCCTCGTGGTCCCCACTGAGAGATATAACCCCAAATGCATATTTTATAAGTTTATTATTATTAAATGTCAATTCCAATATAATGAGTGTAATTCACTTACCAACACTTGCACATCATGGTCATATGCTCATAGGGGGTATTACACAAGGCGTAACAAGGACCCTTGATTTTATCATATATTACAATAGTCCTTGGGAGATACTCTTTATATATCACCACTGCATTGTTCTTGCAACATGTATCATCTGTGATAGCCATTAAGTTGTTTACTAGAACATTGTTAGAGTTCTATTAGTAATCTCGAGAGTTGTTGGCCTCGAAATAAATTAACAATGATTGAGTATCTCACAACCTCCTCCATCACATCCTCCTATTATACATCCATTGACATGTAGCATGTTAGAATCTCATTTTAATTAATTATCCACAACCCTATTCAATAGATCCTCTATTAATTATTCATGAACCATTTAAAAAAACACTTCCCTTATCTTTGAGCAATATAACTACCTTGACCCACTTAGACATTACCTTAACTCAAAAGAAAAAGGCCATGAGAGTCACTTTGAAAAGAATGAAGTGTAATAAATGCTTATAAGCTTGATTCTCTAAAACACACGTAGAATGATTAATAAATCAAAGTTTGTACCTTTGAATTCGGTGAATTTACCTTACGTTAATTAAATGTGTGCCCCTTTTCATCTAAATGTGTGCCTCTATTTTCATATGCTAAACTTTTGACATCTAGGCTAATGAATGGAGTTTATTTCATATTGCATTACCTTATCTTTTCAAAAAAAAATATCACATCATTTCCCAAAGCCAAAAATAAAATATTCAATTTTATTTTAAACCTTTACACAATACCCTCTTTCCCAAAGCCAAAAATAAAATATTCAATTTTATTTTAAAACTTTACACAATACCCTCTTTCACCATTGAATTAATGCGTTATAGACTTGAAGTTGTTGACATTGGAGGGTCCAACAAATTTCTTTATGAAAAATTTTGAACCACACTCTAAGAGTCACTATACAAAAGGGAAGTATTTGCTCATTATTATAAAAACAAAAATTGCTTTAAATGGACGTTTAACTGCATCGCGTACTACGAACAAGTGAAAATTCAGAATAAAGTGAAAATTCTTCATCGCGTACTACGAACAACTGAAAATTCAGAATAAAGTTACGATGTGAGAAAAACTTTATCATATTTAAAGTATTCACTTTTATTTTTAAAGAAAAAAAAAAGTTTTATTAATATATGATTTTATGTGTTTTATTGGTTATCAAAATACAAATGATAAAGTCAATTTTGTTAAATTATATTTAAATATTTTTTTAAGATAGAGAGTTTTGATTTTTAATAAATTTTACTAATACACAAAACAAAATAGTAATTATAATTATTTATTGATAAATTAATGTATTATATTATTGAATTTTGTTAGTGTGATTGGATTTTAAGGGTTTCATTTTGTAAGGTGGTTAAGGTTCAAAACTCACGATAATCAGGATGAGACACTCAAAAAAATCCATCGATGTTAAGTGTTGGTGTGTGGTCTAGGCTAAGGGGATGATTTTGACAACGTAGATGTCTCCGGGTCACGATTATATTACTCCATAAATAAGTAAATTTTCGTAGAAGTTTAATTAAGTTGAAGCAATATACTTTTAAGTTTTATTATAAATATTACTTATATTATAGTCTTTTTTAATAAATGATAATATCATTTATATCTTAGTCATGCATAGTCTTACTTTGAAAATTAGAGCATTCATGATAATGTTATCAAAGATAAGGTTGTTTTCTTCATCAATAACGTTTGAAAAATTTATCATATTAAATTAATTGACTTAATTAGATGTGTGATAAAAAATTGTATGTTTTTTAATCGCTTAGATGCTAGAGTTTTATTGTGTTATTTGTATATGATTGCAACATAATTTTAGTTAAATTTATCAAAATAAATAGAGTAAACAATAGGATCATAAGATTATTTAAGAGCCAAACACATGTGAGTGTAATTATCTTAACATGTGTGTTGTTATATCAAACACATGTGAGTGTAATCATCTTAACATGTGTGTTGTTACATGACAGTGTATATATTTTTTTCTTATGTGTCTAGTTTAAATAATATTAACTTATGTAGCATGTGGTTGCAATATGTGATTTTAATAGTTTTCTTATATAATTCTTTTTTAAGGAATGAATCATTATCTAACAATGATGAGCTTGGAGTTTTGTCCCTTGAACTATTTTCTCCATGGAAATGAGTGTAGTGGGATCATTTTCCTCCCAACCACTTCACTCTCAAGTTCCAAAGCACTCCTTGGGAAAGGGTTATGAGGCTCAAAGTATAGTCTCTCAAGGTATGACACTCATCCTATTCTAAATCACAATCTAATCCCACACCCTCCTTCACTAAAAGGCCTCCTCCATTTTAAGGATTCTAACAATATAATCACATCATCACAAATACCTCCTAACCCTATTCTTCAAGCATTTGGATACTCATCTTTCTCTCCTATGTTCTTACTAACACTTCCTTTAGAAGCAATATGATGGCTATTTTCTACCCATTTTTTGTTTAATATTTAATTTTTCCATGAAGATACATGTCTCAAGTGTTCTCCCTTTCACATTTATAGATTATTTGTATGATTGTACTAGTGTCACTTTTACATTATTTACTTTTAACAAGTGTCCCTTTTCCATGGAGACACATGTCCCAAGTGTTCTCCCTTTCACATTCATAGATTCTTTGTATGATTGTACTACAAGCATCACTTTTACATTATTTCATTTTTAACAAGTGTCCCTTCTTCATGCTTTAAATCACTATCATATTCAAATTCATGGTTTTTCATGTTTTGACAAGTGTCTTCTTGA